>JAVQKG010357152.1:0-10268 GCA_036025885.1 Hypseleotris bucephala | reverse complement strand
CACAAGAAAATTTTTTAATTGGGTGACTAAAATAGTTTTTCAGTTCAAAAATAAAGAAATGTTTAAAAAAGATAAAAAATTTAAAAGACAAAAAAGGTAGCACTTTATTTTGCAGTGTCCATTAACTACACTGTATCTTCTTTCATAAAGTGCAATGTAATACACTGGAACAAACTGGAATAACATGTAACTAAATTGTAACTAACCCGAACCTTAACTATTGTGTATGTACAATGTAGTTACATATTATTACAGTTTGTTACACAGTGTATTAGATTGCACGTAATGAGGTAGATACTTAATATATAATGTAAAATAAAGTGATACAAAAAAAACAACATAAAAACAAAAGAAAAGCCATCAACTCTGATTCAAATGAAGTAAAACCTTAAATTATACTTAATCTTGCCAGACAAAAGTAAAAAGTTGGGTTAGTAGGACCCAAATCATAATAATAAATAGGTCCCTTAAAAAGTCTTTTGCTCAAAATGATATTATGCGTGCCCATTTTTTCATTAGCTTTTGAGGACAAAATGTTCACTTGCAGCTTAATAGAGTATAGCGTATCCACTAACAGGTGCCTTTATAAAGAGTTAT
The DNA here is from genome assembly GCA_036025885.1 of Hypseleotris bucephala. Classification (NCBI taxonomy): domain Eukaryota; kingdom Metazoa; phylum Chordata; class Actinopteri; order Gobiiformes; family Eleotridae; genus Hypseleotris; species Hypseleotris bucephala. Next base: position 9,671 of record JAVQKG010357152.1, on the reverse strand, counting down.
TTTGCACTATTCAATTCACCTGTTAGCTCTGGTCATATTGTTCTTAGTACTGTGCAAATGTTTTAGGCAGGTTTGGCATGCTGGTATATTTTATAGTTTATAAGCATTAGATTACTAAATAGAAAGTGAGCCCTCAGAGGAAACATCTATGTTATGTACCACACTTTGCTTCAGAAGTCAAATTTTGTCCATGTTAATCCCAGACAGACTTAGTGGTGTTGATATGGTGTTTGTAAAGTTAATCCAGATGAATATAAAGTTACTAATTAGAAGGTACGGGTGTGCAAAATGTCAATAAAAGATTGGAAGTTCATCTGAGAAGATTGTTGAATCATGCTACAGTCCATTCATTTATGCTCTGCTCTTTACCGCCATTTTTACTGTAACAATGCTCACTTTGCATTTTGAGATAACAAAAATAAAGTTAATATATTTGCTACTAGACATTGCCCAAAACATTTGCACATTATATCAAATGTAGTTTTAAACTCAATTCAATGAATAACACAATTGTCCTACAAACCTAAAATGGACAAAGAGTATTGAAGTGAATGGGGAATTTTCGGGAATAGCTGGGGCATAGGCCACATGGATTACCCTGAAAGACATTGCATTGTCAACCAAATTCAAATGAATCCCCTTTTTGTGTGCCCCCCACCCACCCTGATGGAACAATATGTCTTTCCTACACATTGACACTAAGGAGAGAGTCAACCCTTGGCTATATTCACGGCCTATTCACATCACTGCTCTCAATTACCTGCTACAGAAATAAGGCAATTTCCACACACGGGCAAAATAACCTCATAGATTCACAGCCAAAGACATGAATGGAATAAATTTTAATATTAATTGTATCTATGCACCTTAGGGAAGTACCTATGTTATTGCAGTACTAAGTGTCAAATGCTTCCAATACCGATACCGGATTCGATATAGACATCCGGTACCAAGATTGGTAAATGTGGCCGATACTGGAATTTAAATCATTTATTATACTTTTTTCTAATTATGAGCAGATAAATAAAGTGGCAAATGACATATAACACGGTAACTCAAACATGACAAGAGTTAGACATTTTTAGGATCATCTGGTCTTAGTTCTATCATATTTTAGTTTAATATTTTTTGATAATACCATGCCTTTAGTTTTTGCATTAGTCTAGTCCCTCTCATTAGATAAAACCAGTATAACTAACCAGAGGGCACTTTGAGCTCAATAAATCAGTCAAACTTTAGGTGACCAGTGTTAATGAGAAAGTCAACAGTCCTGGTCCTGGACAAAGCCATAAACCTGTATCAGTCACACCTTTGACCTGAGCAAACTCTGAATTGCTAAAACAGCTGTGAATGACTTTGATGTGTGAGTATAAAGTGATGACAAACTATTTTATTTTATTTTGATTTACTTTTAACTTTCACTGAGCTGCTTTTATCTCGTGTGATTTCTGAAAGACACCTTTAATGCTCTTTTAAGTTGAGAGTGTGTGAATGAGGATAAGAGATAGTGTTTTTGTGCTGACCTCTTTGAGAAAATCCAGAGCATCCAGATCGTCCCCTCGGACCAGTTTTATCTCTCTCTGTCGTCAGGGTCACATTCAGATCTCTGCTCAAACCGGAGATAACATTTCTGCTCTACTTTCTAATGCGAATCAAGGCATAGGTAATAGGTATTTTCCTGGAACTTACTAAATTACTTTAACACTAACAGAGCAAGGCCATGACAAAAGTGCACCTATACTTCAGCAAATCAATTTAGCAAGTGACTGATTCCTTGTGTTGCACTTTGTTGCACATTATGGGCTTACTAGAGAGTCAACATTACTTCTTCATGACAGCTTTTTTAGGTTTGGGTATGATATCGGTAGAGATCAGAAATGCGTTTTATAAAACACTGAAATTTTTGTCTGAATAATCAAATATCAGTATTTAACTTCACTCAGTTTGATCAAAAGCCCAAGATTGGAACTGTACTTACTGTACTGCCTTCTGTTTTGCAATGACCCATAGAGACATGTAACCTGTACCAGTCTCCCACCGGCTCTCACAAACCTCTTACCTCCAAAGCTAATCTGCCATATCATCTTTTATTTAGTCACACATTTTTGTTGGGTCAGTAAAACAGAGGCACAGGTCATCTCTCCACTTAATACTGTGAAACTTACTGTGAAACATCTCAAAAGCCTTCCTCAGATCTTTTGCTCCACCTACAACTCAGGTCAGGTCAGCAAAGTTAGAGGGATGTTTTTTGAGTAGCTACAGTCTTTTAAAATCCTGTTTACTTCATTTCAGTTGTCCAATCGTGTACCAATGTCTAAAGCCTCCGTTTTTAACATTAAGTTAAGCCAGTATGTTCTATGTCTTTAAACTGTGACTTTTTGACACATTTTTTGCAGCCTTCAGATAGAACAGTTTTGCTCATAATGACTATAGTTAAGTTCTTAAAGAATCCTTAAATGGGGCTATCCGTAACCTTATTGGCAGTACTTCAATAGCTCTCAGGGGAACCATACATTACTGCAGCTGGAAGTGAGTTAAAAGCCAACAATCTCTAAAAGAAATCTATGCATAGTCACGTTTTAAACATGATTAATTAATAGGACTTGACATCTGCCTAGATCTAAATGATTGTTGACTTTTAGGAAAAGGTCAACAGAAGAAGTGCTTCTTGGTAGTGTCTACATTTGGGGTTAATGAGTGGCTATTCTAGTTAGCTATTGGTTACCAGTATAGCTAAGAAATCATAGATGAATCTAATATGGTAGGTTTTGCTCTAAAGCAGTGAGCAAGCTGCATTGTGTTCTTTCAATTTTAATAGCACTACCCCAAAGTTAAAGTTTATGGTTCTCAAATAGTGGGTCAAGGCCAAACTGTAAGTGGAGAGGTAAAACATACTTTTACTTTAACTGATTTTCTGCTTAAATATTGCTGTAATTACACATTACATAATATATCTAACAGAAACTAAATAATCTTTCACTTCTGTGTTTTAGCCAAAGCCTGGAGTGCCTCTCGGCTGTGTCTGTGTCAGGGATTTTGTGTGTGCGTTTGTTTGTGTGTGTGTGATGGATTTACAGCGTGCAGTGGGGAGAGAGGTCGTGTTGTTATGATAATGAGGCTGCATGGGAAGCTCTTTTGTCTGGGTGTGTGGAGCTATGGCAAGGTCTGAACACAACCCTGGGAGAATAAGCCCCTTTCTGTGCAGCATCCACTATCTGCTCCAAGCTAAAGGCGAGGGGTGTGTGTTTGTGCATGCTTTTCAATGGGCTTTTATGTCAGTATACCATACGAGTGCCAGTGTATTTTGGGGATTTTTCTTGCTAATTTTGTACACAATCAAAAGTGTATGCCTATGCTCTGCTATGGAACACTTTTTTTACACAAGTTTGTCTCCAAGACGGTCTTCATGCACTCCCCCCATCCGTCTGCTTTGCTCACACAAGTGCACTCACGCTACTTTTTGGGGAAAAGGGAGGGGTTGGTCTGGTTAGCTAGTGTACCAAAATAACAACTTTGCATATAGTCAAATTAACTTAAGTTGGTAGGTTTTGCTTCTATGCAGGGAGATATGGTCTAAGTTGTTTTTAAAACCACTGACCCAAAGTAAAACGTTCATGGACTATTAGGTTCTCAATTAGTGAGTCAAGACCTAAAAGTGGGTCATGGGGAGTTTAAATACAGGGCGATCTGTATTTGAAGCATGAATATTGTTTTAATTGAAAGGAATTGGAAAACTGATATGCCAAATGTTGTTAAATTGTTAAAAGTAAATAAATATAAAATAATAACTTTTTGATTTAAAATAAGTTGCAGCAAAAACTATTAAGGCTAAAATTGATTCCACAAGTGATATGGAAAAAAGGGTAAACCAGCCAGCCAGAACAGGCACTTTATAATGTATGATAAGACATTCTTACAGATCACAATAGTAAGGAAGTACCGATTTGGGCCAGTCTTGGGTCACCTAGGAATAGACAGTATCTTGGACTACATCTCATTGTTATTCTCATATCACCAAGATTGTTATCACATTTACATGATCATATTTCATAACTAATACCACTTATTGCTTCAAATTATTATTCAAACTAGGCCAATGTAAACCAGCACTGAGCCTCATTAGCAGACCCGGCTCATTTCGCTGTAAAAATTAGCGCTGGCGTTGCATCACAGGATTTAGTTTTAGAAAAGCCGCCTGTTCAGGAAATTCTGCATTCCACTGAACATAATGGACCCAAAGCACTGTGGGAAAAAAGGCGCATCTAGGAAACAATAATAGTCTATTGTTTTAGATTCTGCATCACCTGTTGCCGGGGAGAAAGGGGTTAAATCTGCTGCTAAATGGGCCATTTATATTGCAGCTTTACCTACAGGACAAATAAATCACCATGAGTTTGCAGCATACAGTATCATTGTATAGGTTGCCCGTAAGTCATCTGGGTGTGCTGAAACTGTGCTGAGGTGGAGTTTTTTTTCCCTCTATTGCCAGCTGTGCGTCCTATTTACTTAGTTTCCTGTGCTTTTTTGTCTTGTTCAACGCAGCAAAAGTAACAAAGAACAGATGAGTTTTCTACGTGATGAGAGATAGTGCTTTTAAAACAATATACAGACTGTTTAGTAGCTGTGGAGATAGCCTTGTTTTGATAGGACATTAAACAATACATGGTAATACAATGCCTCATAATGAAGAGAAGAAAGTTGCAGGTGTCCTGTATATTTTGTAATGTGGAGCCAAGCAAGAATGTTGGATCAGATGTTTGTATTGCAATAACAAGCCATTTAGGTGTATATGTGCACAAATAAGCCCTCTCAAAAGTCAAAGAATTAACTAAGTTCAAAAAGAAATGTATAAAATAGACATTATGTTTTATAAAGGGAGTGGTTTAAGAACAATAGCAGCTAATGTAACCCTGTTTATAAAGCTACATTTTTGTTCCTCATGCATACAATGGAGAGACTTGGATGGATTACAGTGTGAATACAAAATATGCACTCTTGTCTTGGCTTTCTATCATCACAAAGAACACAAAATCTAGTGGAGAAACAGGACTGAAAATAAGTGCTTGGTTAAAGCTTTCAGGTTTGTCTTGATTTTTCGGTATAGCAAAAAGTGAACCAGGTTGTCTGTCTGATCGAGTGTCCTCAATTTGACCCCTATAAAGTCAACCTTAAAAGTCCAGTTTTTATTCACAAAAATCTATCAACATCTGGCAGTGCTTAAAAGGTAAGCTGAAGCGTGCAGTTCCAGTTTTGTTCTCTGTATCCAGCAAAGCAACAATAGCTAAAAGCCTTGGAAGAAGTTTGAATCTGTGCTTGATATAACGTGGTATTTTCATGTTGTTCAACGCCTCTATTGCTGATATAGTGCTGACTATTGTACCGGATGAGTATTTACACATAATTTTAATTGATAAATGCAATACAAGCTAAGCACTAATTTGGCTGCAATCTCTTAATCCCTGTCCTTTGCTCAATCTGATGTCCTTTAATGCCTCCTCTTTCCAAACCAGTTCACAATTAGTAATTGCATAATTATTTCTACCTTATTTTGCATTGATGTAATACTTGTTTTTAACCAGTGGTGTCCCAGACAGAGTTGGGCTATGTGTGTGTGTGTGTGTGTGTGTCTGCCCTGGCCATCTGTCCGACAGCATTGTCTACTTAACAATAGGTCGCAGTGTTCTTCAAAGACACACTATGCAGAATGGGAGCATCCCTTGTCCCACCAAAAGCCCCTCTTTCTCTGCATGTCTTTATGCTGCTGAAAATGGCCTATGCTGCCTATTGCATTCATCCTCATAAAATGTGATAGAAAGCTCTAGGACAAGCTAGGGTCGAAGGTTATTCGCTACTATCTGCGCAGGGATTTTATGGTGGTCATATCTCATAGATGTTTGTTTGACGACTCTAAACATTTGCCTTTATACAAATGACATTGAAATGTTAAGATGCATTTAGTTACATTCACAGTTCACTTTATTAGGTAGACCTTGTAACCAATAAAGTGGCACTCGGTGTGGTCTTCTATAGCCTTGATATAGAACTGGATATGCCATGTTAAAAAGTCACTTAAATAAACTTCTTCTGGTTTGACCTCAGGTTTGTTTTGGGTATTTGTGCACAACTAAATCCACTGACTAATTATTCTATATTTGAGCTTACAAGTACTGTAGGTCTACCTAATATAGTGGCCAGAGTGTGTATGCGATATGACCATTTTCTAGATTTCAAACTGAACATAGTGGCTGCTGAGGCCCCTGTTAAATGTTGTTACTAGAGTAGAGACAGGAACAGGAACAACATTACAAAATACTCCCTTTAAGGCTGAGATGTAATGAAGTAAGAAGAAGTCATTGAGGCCAAGTAACCTGAGCAGTCATGTGAGCAGACTGATTTCACGCATAGCCTAAGGTTAACAGTGTACATTTGAAAAGAAAACATACACTAATGTACCCAGTTGCTATAAACATCATAATGAAAGCCTACCACAATATATAATGAATAAATGTATGATGTTTGGAGTGTCATTAGCCCTCAGTGTATGCAAAATGAGCTCTTGATGTAGCATGCCAGACAAGTGGGTCAACAACAGTGTGTCAACAGAGGCTTAGGCACTAGCATCACCTTAGATCCAATTATTATGACACACATTTTACCTCATGCAACTAATGGTTGTTGCATTAAATTCAGCATTTAATCTAGCGTTGCAGCATATATTACACATTGCAATGCAAATGCAATTTCTCAAGAAACGTGTTATGGTCTTCCATCTGACGAAGTTATACTGTTAAAAAAGTATCTGCAGCTGTATGGCACTGACCTAACTGATAAATAAATGAAATGATCATGATTTAGTCCAGATTAATTCCTATAATTAGCCCTGGGGATATTTTTGTCCTTGTTTAGATCTAGTTTATTCTTAGTTTAGTCTTGGGTTAGCACTGGTTTCATCTTTTGTTTTGACAAGTAAAGTCAGATGCTCGTATTGCTTCATAAATTAAAAGTAACAGTTGAAATATATTTACATTGAAGCCACCTATTAACAATCACATAGTTATTGCTGTAGGTATCACAAATTGCATTTTTCTAATATTTGTGCAACCCTAATACAGTTTTATCCCACAATAATCCCAAAACACAATGAATAAAATTGCAAGAATGTGTTTTTTGTGAACTTTGTGACTGGAAGAAGGTGCAGCCTCTCTCTTCCAGTGATGGATGACTCAGTTTGGATTGAAGCCAAGTAAGCGTCACTAAGGCATCTGGTTGTAGTAGAGCACAAACTAATAGAGCCAGAGCTGCCTTTAGTCAACTGAACCGAGATGCTTTAGGTTATACATGTGCTGGGGTAAGCTTTGTGTGTCCATTCATACCTACCCAGCCTGGAGACAAGACCTACTTACTTCTAAAGACGATGGATATGAGAAGAAGCTCTAAGAGAAGGGGGCAGTAAAATATGGCTTTCAATAAAATCTTGGCAGGAGGGAGCCGGGATTAGATCAGGTTCAGAGACTCTGGCAGGTTTAAAAAAGAAGTCCCCTATGCTGCACTGGGAGGAGTGTTTGCATTCATCAAAAAACTATAAATTATCAGGTTATTTGAAGCGGGCTAGCAGCAATTGGTGCTCTTATTTTAAGGGTAACTAAGCTAAGGCCTGTAGTGGAGACATTTTAAGGAAATGCCTGTATTGTGTTGGGGATCCAAAATGCCAATTGTATCTATAGGAATTTACTATTAAATATTCTCAAGCTTCGCAAATAGAATGGTTTAATAAAGCATTCATCCCTGAAGTAACATTTCCAGTTGTTTTGGGTCATAAATCTTAACTATTGCAGGATAGGCCCATTGTTACTCTGTCTGTTTCAACTGTTATTATATTGTGTAGTAAATTGGCAATCAACCTGAAATATCCAATTGATTTCCTCTGTATCCAGGCAACCAATACAAGCTGCACTAAAATTTGTCTGCCAGCTAATCACCCTGTCAAAACAGTCAAACCCACTGGCCCATATTACAAGGTGCTAAAAGAGAAGTAGAACATACCAAGACTCTTTCATTACCATTTACTTTAGTTCAATCAAAATCTTGCTCAATTTTGGCCCTGATTTGTAGCCTTTGGGCAGATGTGAACTAAGCATTGCCAACTCTTTGATACTGTCTATTTTAGCTGCAAATTGGCAAATTACACAGCCAAACAAATAGTTTCCCATATAGGTAGTGTCTAGTATTTTCATTGGCCACTTTATTAGGTATACCTATTCAACTTCTAATGCTAGTGCCAATTATGAAATACAGTAGCCATTACAGCAGCTATTAGAATTACAATTTGCTTGCACATTTAACAGAAAAGGGCCTTAAAAATATATCAAGTTATGATAGAAAGACTAAGGAACTGAAATAATCCTTGTTACAACTAAAGTCTACAAATGACCAGAATGCAGAAAAAACAATTGAGCTTATTGCAGCAGGTGGCTCACTTTATTAGTTACCAAGTCTACCTAATAAAGTGTCCAGCGAGTTTCAGTTGTTCTTTCCTAAAACCTGTTTCCTATTCGCATATCCAGGTTAGATGTTGCTTGCTTTGGGCTGTGAACCATGGACAGGATAAGGAAGAAGCTGGCCGTATAGAGCTTTCAAATCTGGAGCGGGCCCAAGTGCTGCTGGCATGGTCCCAGGCCCAGCTGCAAAAATGTGAGGAAGGAAAGTAACTTAGAAAAGAAAGTTCAAGCTGCAGCCCCTCCCTGTATTCTTCCACTACTCAACAACTACTTCAATGTGTCCTTAAAAACCATTGAAGGATGTGATCAACAGAGGAAAGCCTGTGGTTTTCACTGGAAAGTTATTGAATTGTCCAAGTTGCTCATTGTTGAATACTTTCTTTGTGTGAGGGGTCATTTATAGATTTATAGAAATGAAGAGTTTTTCAGGGCAACTGGGAATGTAGCAGAAATTACGATTATTGTAAGAAACTGTGTGATGTTGGGTTTAGGCCGGGTTAGATTTTGTTTTAGTCTTGATTTAGACCCCCGTAAACCTGTTTTTGTCATGGTTTAATCTAGACTTGCCATGTACCCAAGTTTAGTCCTGGTTTAGAGTATGGATCTGATTTAGGCCTTTTTAAGTCCTGGTTTAGAGCTGGCTTTCTTTTGGTTTATTTCTGATTTAGACCTAGTTTAGTTCTATTTCTAGACCTGACTTTCACCTAGTTTAGACCCTTGTTGAGGCCACGTTTTCTTCTTCCAAATAGATACTCTACTTAAAATATTTGTGCTTAAATTGTGCTTAGCTGTAGGTCAGAGACAGAGAGGTGCGTTGCTGGATGGGGTTGCTGACTGAACGTAATTCAAGGATGGCCTCTGTCCTTTGCTTTTATTTGGTCAGCATTGTCTTCCCTTGTGTACACTGTATATCCCTCTGTGTGTGTTTGGGAGTTGGCCTGAGGTCAGCAATGTCTCTGCCAGTGACTTTGACTGCACGAGTGGCTATCACTTTATATATAATAGTTTTTGCATAGTGCTCAGATAAGTTTTGTTTGTGTATTCTGACTAGGGCTGGGAAACTCTAGTACTTCACAATACCATGTATGATATATGGCTGAAGATAATCAATATATTGCACATGATAACAGACCATATATTACTGTTTAAACGGTATTTCAATTAATGTATTTC
>JAVQKG010357025.1:0-20085 GCA_036025885.1 Hypseleotris bucephala | reverse complement strand
ATGAGGCTTCATTTTTTGACTTTCTATTATCTTTGAGTTGCAGCTAAAAAGAGTGATGTCCTCAGTGGGGTTCTTCCAGTTTCAGGGATTTAAATATTATAATTACAACATAGAATTTCTTAACACATATTGGTTTATACTCATCATCAATGCATAATATATTGTTCCAAAAAAGCTGGTTCTCCAAATACCACACTTCTAGACTTGTGTTATAAAAAATCTCTCAAAGCTTGCCTCAAAGCTTAATCATTTCTGAAGTAACCTGTTGATGCTCAAACACACATGATTACCTGATTCCTATAGACCAGCATGAGGCTATTTAAGCAGTGTGTGTGTAGTCCATCTGAGGTAGACAATAACAGTGTCGGCCCCACGCTGTTCTGTAGATTGGCTGGGCTCAAATACAAAGCCTTTGGGGCCTCTGAAGACTGAGAGCTGGGACACTGGCTTTGCTAGCAGTGGCAGTCAGGCTTGTTAGTCATGCCTCTATGCAAGCATTATGACAAAATATAGGATGACATAGTTAATCAATATGTAATCAAAGGCTATCATAAATAACAACATGTCAATTACTTGTTTAATTTATGTTAAAAAAAAATCAACATGTTACAACTGTCTGTGTGCTCCATGGGCAGCTGTGGCTATACTAGTAGTTTATTTGTAAAGCATCTTTGGGTACCTAGTGCTATGTAATTAGTATGCATTATTAAAAATCTTGCATTTATTAAAAAGTATGCATTATTAAAAATCTTCCACAAAAAATGTCTTCACCAAACAGATATAAATACTAGCCAGTCTGACAAATTTTGATACTCACTAGCCACTTTGGAGGGATGTTTGTTGCTATTCTTTAAAGTGTTTCCGTAATTTAGGTATAACTTAGAGTTGTAAACCAGTGGCCTATGTCTGTGTTTCAGATACAGCGTCTAAAGAATCTTGAGAAGGAGAAGGACGCTCTGTGGTGTGGTCTGGAGATTCTGGACAAGACCCGACTGTGGTACCTGCAACAACTAGAGGACAACAGGCTGAGACAAGACTGTGACCATACAGGGTCTTCACAGGTACAAGTCTGCAAAAAATATTGTCCACTTATGCCACAAATACTCATGTAAAACAATTTGATGGTAGTTGCAATTTCACCTTAAAATTGACTTATTACAACCATTAGGAGATCTGTTGTGTTCAGTGAAAAAGAATCCTAGCCTTGTGTCTCCACAGGCTAACTCCTGCCTCATGCAGTCGCGTATACAGAGGGCAAATGGTTCTTTAGGTTCTGTCATGAATGAGCCCAATGTGACCAGCAGCAGCACACACTCACTGCTTGACGCTGTGGCAGACAGCGACCTCCGGTGGCATAATACAGTACTGACCAAGGTAAAGACAACTGTAAATGTGTGTTTAAATGGGAATTCATAATAATACTTGACTTTATTTTCTGGACTGTTTAGGAGGTCACTAACATGAATCATCAGATTTCTCTGCTCCAAATGGAGAAAGATGCTCTCTTGGAAAAACTTGAAGAACTGCAGACCCTCTGACTGTCGACACAGACAGACACTCTAATTATCAACATGAATCTATTGTAAATATGTATTTAATAAACATTATATGAAGTAATAGATAATGTGTGTGATGGATTAATAATTAGATATAAGTACATATTGTGGTATTTCATTTCATTCTGAAGTAATTTTTGATTGTTTTATTTACTGCACTATTCTCCATTGCTCTGTCTAAATAGTAAGCAAGGAGTGTATTGTAACTGCAAGTACTAAAATAACCACAAAAATGTTCACCCAGTGCAAGAGGCCGCACCAAATGCTAAAAGTATTAGTATTATAAAGCTTTGTCTATAATAATGATGCATGGTTCCCATCTTGATTTACATCTGTGTTGTTTATAGTTCTGTTTCCACCTTAAGATGTGGGTTCTTTGTCTCAACATGTTGCAGAACCTATCCTGGTGGTCCTACGGATCTCGTGTCTAACTTATCTAACCCACTTATCAAGAGTGTGTCACAAACATTCTAAGCACACGTTGCATTGAAAAAAAATAACATTGGCAGGCTTGATAAAATTGTGTTTTTGTTGCAGCAAAAATATTTAAATCAATGTTACTTCTTTGAGAGCTATATGTTCAATAAAGAGTGACTGATGTTATTTCAGATTATACATGGTCATGATGAATTTGTTCAAAGACATTGGCCTACCCGACAGTGGAGCAAAATGTGCAAGAACCTGATTACAATCTCCATTATGGGGAGGCTGGTTTAAGTAGCTTAATGCTCGTATCTACATAGTGCCACTGAACCATCAAACCCAGAGTACCAGCACTTGGCTAATTACTGGTTCTAATTCCTGGTGGTGCATTCAAACACCTTTTGTTAAGAGTGGCATACCTCTATGGCTGTCAATCCCACTCTTGCATGTCAACATGCGGTTCACTTCACCACCCTCTGCTGGTTCCTCTATAAATCCTTCCCACTGTGGCATACAATATCATGTTTATTTTTGTATTTTATTTTTTTTGTGGCTTGATGGGAAATCAGAAAATGGGTGCTGTTTTATGCAGGTTGGAGGATGTGGGAAACATAAACAGTTGTAGAAGATTATTAGGAGAAACCACATCCTAACAGTTGGATGTCTTTCATGTAAGTGACAAAATGCTATTTTATTTTCTGTCTTATGTCTGACAAAAAACACAATATTTGCAGAGGTACTGTACCTAATCAGTGTTTCTGACATGCAAATTGATGCAAATGTTTAAATGTCTTTGATCAGTAGCCTTTCTGTACAAATCTTAAAGTTTTGTTTGTGTTTTGGCTAAAAAAATAATAATAATTCAGAAAACATGCATTTAAAAAAAAGTACTTAAGTAAGAGCTGAAGGTATTATAGAGCTTTTTTGGACAATCATTGTAAAACTTCTGTGATTTATTAACTTCAGCTTTAGTAAAAGTATTGAATGATTTCAACATGTTATTGTCTTTCCATTAGTCCTTTTCCCAACGTCGCCCTGTCTCCTGTTTGCAAGGACAGATCTTTACCAGCCATGTTTAACCCCAGCAGAGATTGCAGGTGCTTAATGTAGTCAATAGCTGCGCGCAGCGTCTCCACTTTACTGAGCCGTTTGTCCTCAAACTCGTGCGGCAGATGCTCCCTGAGCCGTGCGTAACCCTCGTTTACGCAGCGCACTCGGTGTCGCTCCCGTTCGTTTCTTTTCCGGATAAACGCAGGCTCAAATGTATACTCACAAACACCGATGGGTCCATGAAATGGGAAATAAGAAAGTGTTCTCCTGTATGGAAACCTCTGGTCGTGGACATGATCAATGTATGCACTGTCTATAAAGGGCAGCGCCAGACGCAGCGCATCCTTGAAGCGCGCACCACTGTGGTCCATGGACAAGTCGTGGAGAGCCATAGGACCCAGATATGGAATATTCTCGATTATTTCACTTCTATGACAGGACATTTTCTCTATGAAAAAAGTAAAATAAGTTTTAGAAGTCAGCAAAATCACAACAAAGGCCGAGATCAACTCTAGCCTATAATTAAAATCTTACCATGCAGCCTGTCTGTATCCTATCCAAAATGTTTATTGCTAGGAAGTACTGCAGTTTGTAATCCTTAATCAGTTGGGTGTGAAGTGAGTGTGAACTTTGTTGGTTCGCAGTTATAGGATAGGAAAGGTGGGTGGTTTTGAGGCGGAGAACAGTCTTTCAATCAAGATAAGTTGTTGGCCTTCTCTTCCTTCCGTTCCCACTGTAGCGGTCTGGTTGTATGAAGGCATGTAAGATATGTGACAGCAGTAAAGCTTTCTAATCAAACTGACACATACTGTAGGATAGGCCTATATGTGACACTAGTATTATTTATTGCCACTAAATTTTAAATTAGCTACAGCCTATTCTCTTAATAAGCCAAATATTTGGCTTTATTTTGCCATTAAATGAGAGCATGCAGGTTGTTATAGCTTAGTAAAGGGCATTTCCAGTTGCAAAGTAAATATAAGCTATGGCAAAAACTTTGAAAAGCCATATCAAAAGCTATTTCAAAACTAATTTAGCTGTGTCTGCAAGCATCATCCGCGTCAGTCAAAAGTTGTTACGGCGCATGCGCAAGTTATCATGGCCCTGTATGGGGAGGTATTGTGCTGGTATGTTGTTTGCATCTTTTATTCCTCTAATTAACTATGATTTTAGTAACCGGTTTAGCAGGTTTACTGATAACTGTTTAGACATGGGTTTTCGTTAGCAGTAGCACTCGCTTACTTTATTTATAGACGATTCGTGGCTGTTTGTTTCTGCTATTAGCATTAGCTAGCTTCATGTAATGTGCTGCTATGTTTTCATACTTTTACCAACTCGTCACATTTAATAATGTTGCCCTTTAAATACATGTTCTGTCTTACACCACGTCATTTCTTTTATGTATTTTGTAACAGGGCTTGTGTTACACGCGGAAATGATTTTATAAGCTGTAAAAACTCCACATGTTTACTACTGGACACAGTGTGCTAAATTCAGGTAAGTTATAGCTTCTTGTGTTCGGTATACCGTTACTTACCCATTTGGATGCTAAATATTTGCCATTATTGTGATGTGCTCCCAGGATGAATGACATGAACTTAAGTCCAGTGGGCATGGACCAGCTCACTGTACCATCAGTGAGTGCAGGCCATCTGGGTCTGCCCACATCACCCACACACAACCCTATCCCCACGCCAGGTAAGAAATTCACCAAACTAAATGCACCTCCTTAGTTTGACACATTATTGGTTTTTTAAATCCATGTTTGGTGTTCTCTCTTTGGTATAGGTTTGCCTGTTGCCATCCCCAGCTTGGGTCCCTCACTGGGCTCTCTTCCCTCTGCCCTGTCACTGATGTTGCCCATGGGTCCACTGGGCGACAGAGGAGTCATGTGTGGTTTACCAGAGAGAAATTATTCACTGCCTCCCCCTCCTTATCCTCACCTGGAGAGTAACTACTTCCGACATATATTACCAGGTGAGTTACTGACTGACTGTGACTGTATTGTAAAGCTGAAGCTTACCATTAGGACTCAGGTAGAATCAAAGCTGTAAATTCTCCCTGTACTATCTCCTTTTGAACATGTTTTTGCTGTAGTCTTTTTGGAAATAACCCCTATGTTGTACATTTTGTTGTATTGTTGTATTAAACTGGGACCAAGTAGTTGGGACTGTAGAAATGGCTAGACTCCTCTCTCCCCAGAGCCTGCTATCACCTTCTCTGTTTTTATATAAACTGACTTTCTTTGTCCATTGTTGCTGTAGGTATCTTATCATATCTGGCGGACCGTCCACCACCTCAGTATATTCACCCAAGCAGCCTTAACATGGACGGACCCCTTTCTGTTGCCAGCAATAACCCCTCAGGTCTGGACCCCTATAGTGGCCCTGGTGGCCCTCTGGAGCAGGGCCTGGTTCCCATGGACTCACGGCAGGTCAGTAGTCAGGCTGACATCCATCAGACTGGGCATGAACTAGGCTCCACGGGGTTAGCCATGGAGTCTCGTGTGAGCAGTCCCATGTCCGACAGGATGGGAGAAGAGCTGACTTCAATGGATGGAGTTGTGGTGGTGTCTGTGAATGATGCACAGCAGCAGCTTGGTGGGAGGCAGCCTCAACCTCATGAAGGACTGACAGGAGTGGACTCATCTGGGGGGGTCATTCCTCTCCACGGACCACCAGTGCTCGAGCTGCCAGTGGTGATGGAGTCAGATCACATGGGGGGAAGAGTAGGCAATGCTGGAGCAGGGGCAGGTGGAGGATTGGGAGAACAGCTCCATACAAATGGGGAACTGAACTCAAGTGTGGTTAGTGTGGTGCTTACTGGATCAATGCCTAACCAGGGGCAGCTGGAGCCAGTGTCTCTCCATGGACACTCTGGGATGGGCCTGGAGGCAGTGAATGTGTCCCCGATCACTGCTGAAGTGTCACTCGGACCAGAAAACAACCTGGTGTTGGTGAACTCCACACTGCAGCTGGAGGACTCTACCTCAAACAAAGAAAACATGGTTACGGCCTTCTCAATATGTAAGTTTCATGCATTTGTTATACTTTTCTAAATGATTACCGAGATTGTAGACACAGCATTGTAGTTTTATTAGGCCATGTTCACATATATTCGCATTAATATAAATAAACAATAAAAGAAAATAATCTTAATCACATATTTTAATTTTTTTAATTAAACAGTAAACTATATGTTAATGCTCTATTGTTGCAGGGTGCACTCTGTGTGAACGTTCATATACCTCAGACTGTCCAGAGCATGGCCCAGTTACCTTCATCCCTGATACCCTCATTCAGACCCGAGCACGCCTCTCTCTGCCACGACCACTGTGCCTGCGCATCTCTGTTGCCGATGAACCTCTAGGTAAGAAAATGTGTCACACATTTTGAAGAGACACAAAGTAGTGTTTTATCCCAATAATTACATAATGTTAAAATGTACCTTGCATTTTTTAGGAGTTTTTGCACAAGATATCCTACCTCCAAGAACATGTTTTGGACCTATGGTTGGTCAGCACTGCAGTAATGGGGATCTTTCAGACTGGCCAGAAAAGGACACACCACAGTTATGGAAGGTTGGAAGCTTATTGCTTTGATATCCTGGTGTTAGTATATTTTTTACATTAATATTTAACAATAATTCATAAAAATGGCATATAATTTTGTGTCATAGATGTACCATAACAATGTGCTGGAGTTTTGCATTGTAACAACAGATGAGAATGAATGCAACTGGATGATGTTTGTAAGAAAAGCAAGGTATATTTTGATATCACAGTTGGTTACCTTAAACCCATTGCATTGCATTAAGGGAAATAGCTTTATCTATAAAGATATATTATATAAGATCCTAATTACTCTTGCTTGTCAGAACCCATGAGGAGCAGAATCTGGTTGCTTATCCAGCCAATGGTAAACTGTTCTTCTGCACAACCACAGAGATACATCCAGACCAAGAACTACTTTTCTACTACAGCAGAGACTACTGTAGGCTTTTAGGTAGGACACAGCTCATCAGTAATACATAATACATTAAAGTATTTGAAATCAAGATTCTATGGTCTAAGATAAATGCTTTATCTGTTATGCTTACACAGGAATTCCCCAGTTGCCTGAGGGACAGATCTGCCAATGTGGAAAAGATTGTTCTTCTTTTTCTGAGATTAAGTCTCATTTAGACAATCATAACACTAACCACTCACACAATCCACCTGCTCACAGTCACAGCCCTTCTCAGCAAGACCATTCACAACAACGGCAACCACCACTGCCGCCACAGCAACCGGAGCAACCATCCCAGCACCAACACACTCACCAAGAGGAGAAGCTGACAAATGGGACCTCTAGCTCATCTTCCTCACCCTGGTCTTGCCCCCCTCCCACTACAGGACAAACTAACAATGACAATAGCCACAGTACTGCTGACAACAGCCATAATGGCTCTAGTAACACTACATCCAAAATGAAAGGCCAGGGACATGTGCGAGAAAAGAAGTTCAAGTGCAGCATGTGCACCAGGGCCTTCATAACGTCCACTAAACTCAATGTGCACTTTATGGGACACGTGGGGATGAAGCCTCATAAGTGTGAATACTGCAGTAAGGCCTTTAGTGATCCGAGCAATCTCCGGATGCACCTCAAGATACACACAGGTATGTACTGATACACACAAGTGTGTTGAATCCTAAATATGGCATTTCGATTGAGACTAATAGTTTAAGACATTATGGACACATATACTCTAAATGTACTTTTTAATAGTTTCCGGGTTATTAAAAGTTAATTTATAAAGATACACTTTACATAAAAGTGTATGTATAAAGATACATTTTACAATATACAATTAGTACTGTATAAAGAGTAAAAAGAAGATGGAGTAAAAAAGATCGACATGGAATAATGTTCCAAAAAACTATACAAATAGGGACTGTACTGTGTGGCAAGAAATCTGGAACATCACATCATATGAGAACGGTTTACCAACACATTTTCTTACCTAATCATTAGCATTTACTTATTTATGTTGTTTCTTGATTAACTGCATTTGAACAGGCCAGAAGAACTACAAATGCACTGTATGTGAGAAGTCTTTCACTCAGAAATCTCACGTTGCTTCTCATATGCTGATCCACACGGGTGCAGAAAAACTCAAGTGTGACCTCTGTGATCGATCCTTCATCAGGAAACAAGATCTTAAACAGCACATGTTCTCACACACTCAGTATGCAGTTTATTTCTACAACTAATATACTATCTTGCATATGAATTATTTTCTTTATCTTTTGATCATTCATGTTTTCTTTTAAATCATTGCAGTGAACGACGTATACAGTGTCCTAAATGTAACAAACATTTTCTGAAGACCAACCATCTTAAAAAGCACATGAACTCTCACGAGGGCCGCAGAGATTTTGTCTGTGAGAAATGTCACAAGGCTTTTCTCACTAAATACCACCTCACACGTCATCTGAAAATCTGTAAAGGACCCAAGACTGAAAGGGCGTCCCGTAAAGAGCGGGAGATGGACGAAGATGATGAGGATGAAGAAGAGGAAGACGACGTCAGTGGCAGAGGAGATGCAGAAAGACTAGACTCTGGTAGTAATGAAGCCTGTGGTTTAGATGTCGCAGGATACAGCTCTGAAAGGTCTTTGTCATCTCCAAGCTAAAACACTGTGCCTCATGAAATGCATTCTTCAATCAAAGTTTTGCCAAAAAAGGTAATCTGTGAACGAGTGGCAACTACCTACAAGTTACTGCAGCTGGGTGTCAATATATTTTGTTAAATCATGAATTAATTGTTGCTATTATTTGCATTCAAATGATAAAACATAAGAAAAACAAACAAACAAAAATTCTACAATGTGTTTTTTAAATATTCACACAAATTAGTTTTTTTTTTTATTATTTTGATTATGGATAACAGAAAATGCATTTAGTCTGATGCCATTGCTAAGCCACGGATACTACATATAGTTGTGTCAATACACCATATTTTCCGTTATGTATTTATATGAACTGTAATAAAAACATTTTCGTCTGTGACTGACATAAAAAGATCTTGATTGAATAATGTTAAGCATGTTTTGTCATTGTTTTAAATCATATGCATGCTATGAACTATACATTTAATTTAAATTAGTCTATCTAAGATGCACCTAAAGCATGAATGTATAATTATGATTTTATAATACATCCATGACCTAAAATGTTTTATCTTGGCTGAATGAACGCATGGATGTATTAATAAAAGCTGTACGCTGCCGTACGCTGCACGGTCATGATGGCGGAAGTGCACTGTGACCCTTCCGGTTGAAATACAAACTATGCAGCGCCGCATCTACAGCGTGGTATGATTATAAATATATTACTTAATTTATCTTTATTTTATATTTCACATACAACATACCACTCCGTTATGCCTTTGTAAAGTTTAATGCGAAAGACGAGCCAACGATTCGGTCTCATTTTTTTCTATTGAGTTGTTTTACAAAGCTAACTAGCTAAAGCTAGCCGCATAGGTGGAGCAGACAAGCAATTTGTTTTGAAACTTTGAAAGTAATCTTTATTTTAGAAGTTATATTTCTTTTAGATTTTTGTACATGTTTGTTTTTATTCTCAATATAAATCCTGATATTACTTGCATATTTATTATTGCTTTATTTCTGTCTGACCAGTTAAGATAAATCATGATGACCCCGTCGAAAGAAGGGACGCCGAGTATGATTGACAAGGCGCTGAGGATGAAACGAGAGGAGCAGGCTCGCCAAGTGGTCCTTGCCTGGGCTGTCCTCAATATGTCTCTAGCTGGCATGATTTATACTGAAATGTGAGATTCTCTTTCGCTACAAAACATTTTACTAGCAGTTAAAACCTCTCCTTTCTAACGTACTGTATTGTGTCATTTGTGAACACCTTTGTTTCCATAAAGGTCAGGAAAATTGCTGAGCAGATACTACAACATCACTTATTGGCCTATCTGGTACATAGGTGCGTTTCCATTCCAGCATTGTTATGCAATTGTTGATGTTTGATTTTCTGTTATTTAAGGTCAAAATAAATGTCTCCCTATTTTGGCAGAACTGGTGCTTGCCTCTATCTTCAGCCTTAATGCACTCTTTGACTTCTGGAAATATTTCAAATATACAATGGCTCCAGCTTCAATTGCTGTATCCCCAGAACAACATCGTCTTCTTGGTCTGACCAGGACAAGTAAGATGTGAAAGTGTAGACAATGTCAGCATTGCAATCCATATAATATGATTGTTATTATTTAGAATTGTGTTGATGATTGTCATTGAATAGGTATTCAAGCCTCTCCAGTCCAAAAAACAGAGAAGAAGGAAACCCCTGCCCCAGCTCAAGCATCACCATTGCAGGGTCAAAGTGTGTTGAGTTTCAGCCCTGCTCGACCACCAACTACTAGTCCCAAATTTTCTCCTAGCTGCGTGTCTGGCTACAGCCCAAGTCTCAGCAGCCCGTCTTCCCCGAACAGTGTAGGAGGCCCCTTTTCACCCTCTGTAAATTTTGGAAAGGTTTGTTTTAAAAATAACAACAAAACGAGAAACCAAGTAAATACTGTCTAGCACGCTTGCCAACACAATTCTGTTTATCTTTTAGGTGCTGAACTACAGCTCTTCCCCTGGCTCCTCTCCTTATCCCAGCAGTATCGGTCCAGCTGAAGGTTCTAGCTTAAGGGCTCGATACCGCACATCTCCCTCATTGTTTAACTCTCCTGGAAGTAAAGAGGACTACATGGAAGATCTGAAAAGTTTAGAGAGATTTCTGCGTACAGAAGAAGAAAAGAGTCATCGCAGTCAGCTAGGTACAGTATATTGGTGTTGGTGATATATGGTTTTATTTGTGGTCAGTGTTTTTACAGGGTGTACTGTGGGCTTTTATCTATGACAAATGCAGGCAATCGAGTCAAATGTGTACTTTCAAGTTTTTTTACTCTGTTTAAAATGAACCTGTAATTGTTGTATTGTAATTTGGTCATATCTGAAAGTTCATGTCCATACCTGTATTCAACCAGCTTTGATTCAATCAAAAACTGTAGACTTACAAAGTGTTTTACATAGGCGTACAGTTTATAGATGATATGAAATCTGATTTTTGTTCTAAAAATGATTACATATTGCTAAAACGTATGGAGTTTTAATTGCAAAATACAACTGTTTATCAGTTAAAGGTATATTGCAATGGGGTTTTACTTTTTTCTCACAAGGTCTTAGACTTATTGAAATTCCCTTTGAGATCCCTGCAAATACCCTGTTTTATTTGAACCTTTTCTTTGCCTTTAATACGTTTGCAATCTTTTCATTTTGTAGGAAGCCCAGAATCGGTGTCTCCAAACCACAGTCCAACATTTTGGAACTATAACCGCTCTGTTGGTGATTATGCCCAGAGTCTGAGAAAATTCCTGTATCAGCCAGCCTGTCGCTCCCAGGCCCCATCTGCACACAAGGATGAGACAGACCTTGGCTCGAAACAGGCTGCAGAGGAGGTGTGAAAACCACCAATGTGTTATTTTTTCCAGAGACAATTGTATTTTTACTTGTGTTTGTTCAATTTATTTTTTGCAGGTGTGGGCCAGGATCACAACTAGTCGGCCTGTTGTGGACCGCATTGACAGCTGGACAGCAAAACTTCGAAATGTGTGTCCAGTTTACTATACTTCAATACTGTTGTGTTCCTGAACAAATAACAGCACACTCAATCCAACATCTACAATATAAATCTATATTCTGTTAAAGTAATAGATATGCTTCCTTTGCAGTGGATAAGTGACACAATCTTAGTTCCATTGGTCAAGGAAACTGACTCTGTAAACAGCCAGCTGAGGAGAATGGGCTGCCCTGAACTCCAAATAGGAGGTAAGACATACTGTTTATTATGGCAAAAATCAAACAGAATACGTACAGTGATTACTGTTGTTTTTATTTGGATACTAGAGGCCAGTATAAGTAGCCTTAAGCAGGCAGCAGTGATGAAAGCATCATCGATTCCAACAATGAATTCCATTGTCCTGTACTTAGACATTACACCCAACCAGGAATACCTTGTGGAGCGTATAAGGGGTAGGAACAGAAATATTTTGTTTTCAAATCAATTGCCTGTAATAATGTGGCGCAACGTTAATATATATGCTCTTATTATGTTAGAGCTAGCTCACAGCGGCTGTATGAGCTCTTTTCGATGGAATGGAGGGGGAGATCTAAAGAACAGGAAGTGGGACACTGACCTTCCCACTGACTGTGCTGTGAGTATATGTATACATTACTGGAGTAAGCTTCATTAGGACCTCTTCAATGTAGTGTACTGTTATTGTTTTTTATTTGCTATATTTGGAATGTATTGTTATTTTTTTATTTTACATTTTTAAACATTTTCTCTTCCAGATCCTTATGCATGTTTTCTGTACATACCTGGACTCCAGACTACCTCCACACCCCAAATATCCAGATGGGAAAACATTCACTTCTCAGCACTTCAGCCACACTCCCGATAAACCTGGTAATCTAGCAACTGTTGATAACTTTAGTGTATTTGGTTGTAAATATTGCACAATTTCAATGCTGTGTTTTCTTACCTTATTTTTGTAAAAACATCCATAGATGTGACAAAGGAGAATCTCTTTTGTATTCACCAAAGCAGCACTACACCCCCTCATTACCAGCTCATCTATCAAGGACACATCTACAGCTTACCTAAGGTGACTAATTCAAATCCGAAAAACAGCTTTCTTTTCTGACCTTTGTGATGCAAAAATGTACCTGCTCATATAACCTGTTTTTACAAAGTAATATGAAAGCAATAATTCACTCTCCTGTATGTATTCATGCTTATTATCATAATTTTGCCTTTATTCCGGTAATATCCAAATCAATCTTCTCACCAGCTGAACCTGACCCATGTGATTTCTATTACAGGGCAGGAACAACTTGTTCCACACGATTCTCATGTTTCTTTATGTGATTAAAACAAAGGAGTCAGGGATGCTGGGGTAAGTGTACACTTCAAAATATTATGTTCAAATTTACCATTTAAAACTGGTCAAGTCTAGTAGCATTGATGAGATTTACATTGCTATACTTTGTTTTGATTAATCATTTGACTTCCCACAGGAGGGTAAATCTTGGCCTATCTGGTGTTAACATCTTGTGGATTTTTGAAAGCTAAGGTAGAGCGTTTCTCTTGACTTGTTTTTTCACTGGACTTAATGGATTTTAGGTGCACATTGTGAAAGCCTCACTTAGGTTATCTTGGACTTTTGGTGCTGATTTGCACTATGGTACATTATCAAACTCAAAGTACTATCATATACACTGCTGGTTGTTTGGAATAAGTACCATTTGTGTTTCCCATCACTATTTAGTTGACTTTTTTCTATTTTGAATGTGTCCGCATGACAGCCTTGTAAATAAAATACCTCAGATTTTGTGGATTGTAGCTTGAATGTAAATAAGATCTACTTAAAAAGCATTTTGTTTGTATTATTTTACTATATGCTGAAGTGTGGATGCGCCTGACCTTTTTGAAAACACATTTTTACATTTTCAAGTAATATGGAAATGACAAAAATTCTGTGAATGGGGTTACAGTAGTTTTTATAGTTTTTCTTTGCCAAAGTCTAAACTGTCATTGTGTATTGCCTTTTTATATGAAAAAAATAAAAATTAAATTGTGCTTCCATACCATATTTTGTCAGTCCTGTGTTTTTATACACACTTAGGAACATACAGGTGCTGTTTTAGAAATATTTTTTCTCTTCCTGTCTGTGAAAAACGATGTGAACCACTTGGTGGCAGTGTGGTTTAGATTTTGTGTTTGACCTTATCTTTTGAACCCATTTTTTCCTTCCATGCTATATCCTCTGCATGAAAGCTGAAATGCAGCATACATGACAAGTTTCAGCAATGTCATGTCATGGTGCTGTGTCTTAAGAATGGTACATTTTAGGTAAAAGTAATAAATGCCACAGGTTTATGAAAAATACATTTGTCAAGAATTTTATTTAACGCTTTATATACATTAGGTTTAAAGTGCAATTGTAATGTGTCTATATGATCTTATCTCTATGATTACTAAATTATGGACCACTACACCTCTTGAGCTGACATCAGTTGTTTGTTTTGTAGTTTCCAATAGCCCTTTTTGTTATGGACTGCATTTCCCACAATGCAGTTTGGTAAATGCGGCAAACTGTCGGAAAATGTAGTTTCCTGTCCCATTAAATTTGTTATTTAAGTTAGTCATAATGAGGACATTTGTTTTAATCATTTTAACAACCTCTCTAAAATGGACATTGATAAGAAGTGACTGTACTTCGCCACTTTGTGATCACTTTTCAGTATCACGTGCCTTGGTTGACCTATCACGTCGAACTACCAAGACCACAATGCACCTGGCCGCATTTGCTCCTGCGCTCACATCCGTCTGAGCTCTCTGTGTTGGAAAAAGGACTTTGTGAAACTGCAGCGATGTCAGTCCAGGTTGTGGCAGCGAAAATGGCAGAGGTCGATCTCAAAGACGTTCCTACCGGCAAAGATTTACCGGCGGAATCCCCGGTTTCACCAGTGACCGACGGCAAAAACATCGCCAAAAACGAGGCCAGCAGTTCGTCCCCCACAGCCGAGTCCTCCTTTGCGAAAGCCGGGGAAGGTTTGCTCACCCCGAACCCCGCAAAGATGCCGCAAGCCTCGGCTATGAAGCGCACAGATCCGCAGCAAAACGGCGGAGAGGCGTTCGTCAACCGGGACGGTACAGTCGCCGAAGCACCGCGGATGAAAAAGGTAAGGGATGTTCATTATTTTACGGTCTTGTCAGTTAAGAGACACCACCAGCAAGCAACCCCCTCGCCGCATTGAAAGCTCCCTAAAGCAGGACTTCTCTGTGTGAATGCTAACAAGCTAGCTGGTCCCAAATCCACTTGGAGAGATTTAAAATACGCAGATAACACAGCTCGTCAATGTTTTCAACCGTGTTGGAGACACCACAAAGGCTGCAAGCGCTGTTTAGACAGCTGTTTACTTCACATTTCCAGCTGACATGACTAGATGATCAGGGTTGATAAAGCAAGTCTCAAGTTATGACCACATGCTTCAGTAAGAATGCGAAAGCGATTCATTTTTGATTTGATGAAGTGTTGTGAAAGTAAAATATTATAATTAAGATCTTGTGTGAGGAGATTTCGTCGCAAACATCATATGATTTTTAGTCTTGAACCAGCAGTTTACTGTCATGTGTAGCCTTAGGACACGTGGAAGCTAAACGCACGACAAGCTGTGATTTAGGCTGGTGTTTCCTAAACAGTGGATGGTTTGAAATTGTATTTTGGTCACAACAAACGTTTCCTAATTCAGTATTCAAACTCTCCAAAGAATGCAAATCTTTTTAAGATATTTTTAAGAATAGGCAATTATATCATAAGAACAAAACTACAATATTTGCAAATCAAAATACACACAACATAGGCTACCATAATAATAGATTACATTTATATTGTCAAGGCCTTGTCGCTTTCTCTGAGATTTACAATTAAGCGCATTATTAATTCACCCTATAGTGACACATTGGTGGTAGTGGTTTTAGCCACAGCTGCCCTGGGGCAAACTGACAGAGAATTGGCTGCCATGGCGTGACTACAGCCTCTCCTATTACAAGACATTTCTGCAATCACACATTCATAGACAAGGTGGATTAAGTGTCTGCAATCTGAGTAAACAACTAACATGAGGACACCAATAAAGCCAGTCATGAAAACAGTTTTTGCTTAAATGGATTCATCTTGAATCACACACATAATTAGGTCCTATTCCAAAACTGCAAATTGGTTGCCTAATTTATTGTCTTGGCTAAATATATTCATCAGTACTTTAACAAATTCTTAAAAATAACTCAGAACTGATCATTCTCCGAGGTTGATTTTTTTTTTATTACTTTGCTTTACTTTTATCCTGCTCTTCACATAAATGTCTGCATCTTCTGAAATGCAATACTTCAAAATATTGTGCCATCTTGGTAAGTTAGTCCCACATGTGCAGTCTTAATATAGACATAACAGTAGTGAGTAAGTAATCCACAATGACCCCGGGGCACTCCACTCATTCTTATTTTTATTTACAAGCCATATTTAGCCAGTGGAGCTTTGCATACTAATACTACTTAGTTCAAGAGTCCACCCAGACAACAGCACAGCATACTGTCTGGTTGACTCTAGATTGGGTTGGACAATAACATTTTTATTTAGGTGAGGTCAAAATGTAGTAAAAACTAAATCATGGTGTCATATATTTATATGATTGCAATAAAGAACGGATATTGTGCTTCCTGAGATTACAATAACAATACATTTTCAGTATATTGTGGAGCCCCAACAGTGATTTACATTTTGGTACTATTGTCCAGCCCTAGTTTTATGACTCTTTCATTGATGTGTCTTATCTAATTGTGTCTTATAACTTTGATTATGACGAAACCGGATAAATCCAGGGCAATGTTCAAGGAAAGGTTTTGATAAGAGGTGCTTTGAGGAATCTGCCAGCAGTCTTCTTCTTTGAGCCCAAGATATTGTAGAGAGAGTATATGCTTCACACATGGCTACAGCACTGGAGCAGATGGCTGGCCCTACCTCAGTCAGGCCTAAAGCAAGAATTTTGAGTCTAAACCAAAAATAAATGTACAAGACAGTAGCATCTGGATCATATTGAAAAACAAGATGATGATGATGAAGTAAATTATTCTTCTGTATACATAGGCTACACACAAGCATAGTTATTAAATGGGTAAAAATGATTAAATAATCATTTTGTAGCTGTTTGTTCATTTTCTTAGAACTTACAATCTGTGACAATGAGACCACAACTGCCCCTTGAGCCAGACTTTGGACATGTTTTAGGTTGTGAATGTATAATAATTGAATTGAATAATGATGTGGTGGTGGTGTTGAGAAAGGTACATTATCCAACACTTATCAAGTAATATTCACATTTTATATCTAAAAAATAATTACATTAAATTGGAAACTTTTTAATGTGGGGAAATTTTATAAAGCATTTGACCACTGAAGAATTGCCTTCAAATATTTCAATTGTAATAATATTCGTTTAGGACATGTTTTGATCCTTTGATAAAACAATACCCAAGCCTAATGAATATTACATACATCGCAGGTGCATTATATTAATTCAAACTATGCATTTGTTTGGTCAGCCACTTTATTGTATCCACAGGGACAGAAGGTTGGGTTTATTTATAGCCCACATGAGGAACTGTAGGTCTTATAGCACGCAACATTATAGATACAGACAGAGCCGCATCTGCCTGTGTGAAGCTGTGGCGAATGATGCGGTGGTGAGGGACTGACTGACTGTCCAGATTTTAATCCATGTCTTTATCATGCGGACACACACGGGGATTAAAGGGACAGCTCTGTGTTGTAGGTGGGCCCAGATGTGGGCTTTATTCAGAGTCAGTGATGAGTTTGATTGGAGCTTAATGAAAATGTCTAGGCGTGTGACAATTAAAATGAATGATCTGCAGGGAGTGGTCAGGGTGATTATAGTTCAAATTATAAAGACTTCTTAAAGGATTTTGTAGGTTTATGTAAAATAGGGCTAGTTACTTTCTTAATAACTGAAGGTTGTGACTAACTATATGACTAATATGTTGTGATTCAGTGACGAGTGCTGTCTACCTTGACTCTAAGCAGCTACCACCTTGATACCATTGAAAAAAGCTATATAAAGTAAAATAATTTTGTTCTATTACCTTTTTGTAAAGGTCCTATTTTATGATTTATTTTTCTAATTGAGGCAGTTTTGTGGAGCTCCCACTTTGACTCAATGAGATGATAAGACACCTGTCCCTATCTGAGATATTAACAAAGCTTTGACACCCTCACATCCAAACACAACTCTTCTCCAGTCAAATGTGGTGTTAAATAGCGGTGGCAACAATACTTCTCTAAGTGCGTCTGTTGACAGTGCTGGAGCATGCAGGAGCATAGAGGACTACAAAAGTTTTGGTAGTTTAATTTTGAATAATAACGAATTGTAAAAAGTTTATGCAGTTATTGAGGAAATCTACCATGATATTTCACTGACAGTCCCATGCCTGTGTGATGTGATCTAATGTTATGTCATACACTAAGCTGATGTGTTCTCTCTAGATAATAGGCTTCTACACTGACCTATGGCTGCACTGCTCCAGGACTGAGCATTTATTTCAGCTTTATGCACGGTTTAGTTGTATAAACTAAACTGCAACCTAATGTTGTATCTCTCATTCTAAGCCCTATGAAAGATATTACTGCAGTTTGATGTGGCTTTTGGGAAGGTATGGATTAATGGGCATTTTTAAAAAGCTAGTTTATAGTCCTTTGAAAGATTGCTTTAATAAATATGCAACATTGCTTAAAACTTGCCTGTATTGTCTTCATATAACAGCAAATCTTTCACATTACAATGATTTGCATATTTTTCAGGTAAGACCACTGAGGTGATGTGGCACTATTTTACTACTGTGACACCTGCTCGTGGGTGGGTGAATATTTTGGTCGCAAAATAAGGGCATAAGTTTGTTGTAATTTTGACAAATTGTAAAGGCTAAAACAAAAAGTCAAAGCATTTGAGTCAAGTTGATTTAATGACACTTTTAGTTGCCTTCTTTTGGTCTTACACAGAAGGCTACTGCTATAGAAAGTCATCATTGGAAAATATATGTAATTACAAATTCAATCATCTAATCAATACATCTAATCCAATGTTCTGAATGATACTTGATTTTTTTTGTTAGAATGAACACTGGGATTGTAACAGTAAACATGACTGTGAAGAGCAGAACATAAATGAATGCACTTTAGCACAATTCAGCGATCTCATATTAACAAATCAAGCACTGACAGCCCTTTTTTGCAATCTTTGCACTTGTACAAAAATACATGCATAAGAGAACGCATAAGAGAAATGTTCTTTTGCTCATAATTGAAAATATTCACCCGTGTTTTTGTGCAACATCAGGCATGCAGTTCACAAGCACATATCTTGTAGCTGGGTGGAATGTGGCACTGTGGCATGAAATCTAAATAAGACTAGGCAAAAAAACATTTCTTGAGTTTGACCTTGAGATGTGTTTTGAAAGTGAGTGTGCAGCAGTGGTTTTATGTTTAACTGTGCTGCTACTGATGTGGGTTTTCTCTAGTTACTGAGTCATCATGGAGGACACAACTGACCAATGACACGGGTCACTGCCCGGGTCAGAGAGGAGCCACTGGGAAAACACGACACAAGGACTTTTGACTGGGTGCAGCAAGTGAAAAGTCAGGAAGTAATAGACACAGTAAATAGTAACAGTGGAAATCGGGCCAATCTAATAAATTATGTATTATAACCTTAAAAATACAGTATGGAGGGGTCTCACGTGATGTCACATCCTAGAATGTGATGATGTCACTCCTGCAGGTGGAGGGCAAGAGCCAGAATTCTGTATCAATTATATGGGATTTTTATAAGAAATATCCTCCCAACAAATCCACAAATGTTGATTCTGAACATTTTTATTAATGTCAAGGTTCATTTCACAGCTAAATCTACCAAACCATACCTTGTTACACGTTAATGGGAGATGGGGGCCGAAAAAATGACTGTTGTAAAATTACCAATTTTGTGGTATGGTTTGGTAGATATAGCTGTGAAATGAACCTTGTCATTAATAAAAATGTTCAGAATCAACATTTGTGGATTTGTTGGGAGGATATTTCTTATAAAAATCCCATATAGTTGATACAGAATTCTGGCTCCTGCCCTCCACCTGCAGGAGTGACATCTCACATTCTATAACCTGAGTCGGGTCTATTGACCCTTTTTAAAGTTTAAAAACAGAATGTTCTAAATTCTGAAATAGAGGCAACTGGAGGGAAACCATAATAAATTTTCAGGGAAGAAATTAGCATTTACCCTCAAAATATTGCAAATTAAGATGGTTTTGACTAAAGACAACCACTCTGCTACATGTAGGTAACGTCAGGTTAGGAAATAATAGTAAATGTAC
>JAVQKG010356990.1:0-10172 GCA_036025885.1 Hypseleotris bucephala | reverse complement strand
ACTTCCACCACCTCCTCCGCCATAAGGCAGTTGGTGTTATAGCAGTTGACGCAGACGCATGGGGCGTTCCGCCGATATACATTTGCTGTTGTTTACGACAGCCTGGGTCTAGTTTCAGTAAGTATTTGTAGCCCTAGCATTTAATTTGTAAAAGATTAATGCACTTAGTGTGGGTTCAGGCCAGTCAACTTCCACTGCTTAATGTCTTTTAAAAAATAAAGTTTAGAAGAAGGTCGCATAATCTGTAGAAAGTACAAATAATGCTCACAGTCTAAACATGGTAGTTTAGTGGTTCAAGGCCCTGCATAAGGTGTGTGCAAATTAGGTCAAACAGTCCTAATCAGATGCCTGTTTTATTTAGTATATTTTTGTTCATGTTAAATAAAGCATTTTAGTATATTTTTGGTTTTGTAAACAGTAAATTAGTTTCCCGCACCACCTCCCAGATATTGCATATAAGCATAGATAAACCGCAGGAGAAGTCAGTCAAGCAAAAGGCTCAGTGTATGAATGAATGCATAAAAATGTACAAAACTTGGGAGTATCTCTGTGCTTTTGTATCTGTTAAAGGCCAACTATTCTCACACTATAACAGCAAAAACTAAGCTTGTAAACATATGTACATTTCTGTCATTTTTACATTCCTTATTTATCCAGTTAAATATTTCAATAAATAAATATATATACCATAAAATACTATATATAGTACATTCAAGTAGACCTGTACGACCTCAGGACTGGAATACAAGCGGGATCTGCCTTTGGTTTGTGGGCTACAGTACGTGCACAGCATCAAGCCACTCACCACATGCACTTCAGAAATCTGCTATGACTGTTTTAGTTAGTGTGGTTATTTGGGCTGTGTCCCATCATAGTGTCTATTTGAAGTCCATGAAAACTCACAGGGCAGGCAGTCTGAGCAGTGATAACCAGGCTTCCCTCTCCCTAGACACTTTCACCAGCTCTTTTTGGGGAATACCAAAGCTTTCCCAGGTCAGCATAACGAGACACAATCCCAAAACTTGGAAATTCTACACCAGCTGGACTCACTGGTACCTCTGTATAAAGATGCCTATGGTCAGTTCATAGTCTTTATGAGTTTAAGGTGGGCTACAGTGCTGTAAGTGTGCGAAACAGCTGAGTAAGACAGAAAACAGATGCGGTCAAAGCGGTGCACTGTTTGGCCAACAGCTTGGTGCTAAGGTCCTGACAGCTGCGTTTACTACTGGCCCTTTCAGCTGCCACACAAAAGTCCCTAAACGACCGGGTCACATCCACTAGACCCGACACTGCCTGTGCATTCCTCCTTTCACATCGATCACAACTCGAGAACCACAAGCATAAACCCGCTAATCCTACAAGAGTGCGGAAACTGTCAGCCAGGGAGTCAAACATTTCATCTTCGCTTTGCCCGACCGCTACGACCCTGTGGCATCCCGTCATAAGTCTCCGTGCCTCAATTTGGAGCACCCGCTTGTTTTCTGTGAAGTGCGTAGGGCACGTTTCTCTCGGGTGGAGCCCTCTTTGACTTTCAACAGACTGGTCAGAGTTGGTAGTCTCCAGAAGGGAAAGCAATTGGTCCACATCGGATCTGAGCACTTGGAAACCTGTTGGTGGATCCGGGTACTGCTCTTTACCCAAACGTTTGACCATCTCTTTATGTGTCTGAGATTGTAAGCAGTCATCAAACAATGGAGAGAGCAAAGGAGAAATCTCTGAGGCAGAAGAAGACAGCATTGATCGAGGGAAAGAGGGACTGTAGGTCGATGAAGTGGTCAGAAAGGTGTGGACAGGAGGAGCGGTGATAATTGGAAGGTCTTCTCCGCTCACTTGACTGCTTTGTGTGCGACAAGCAAACTCATAAACTGTCAGCTCTTCATCAAAAGTGTCCCCTTCACTAAAACAGCCACACGTATCAAGAGGCACCCGCTCCACCATTGACACACATTCAGACGCTAAGACAGATGTACAGCCTGTTTCAGACTTCGATGACAGGACAAGATTTAGTGGTGTCTCAGTTTGGGACATCCGGCGGCCGCCTGCAATGTTTTCAAGTGAATCTGATAAAGGCTGAGCTGGTCTACAAAATCCCATTAAGGCCCTGTCAATACTGGCTCTTTTTTCACCTAAAAACGTCATTCCAGGCCCATTTAGCGTCTGTGTGGTCACAACTATCTGAGGTTGAATAATGGAAGATGACGGACTAGTTTTTAAGCCTGGTATATCTTCTCCAGGCTGACCAAATCTCATTTTTGACTGAGGTGCGGTCGTGACAGGGCCAGGAGTGTCTGCTTGTGGGTTTTGAGATGTTTGAAAATGGCTTCCAGTTGAGGTTGGTGGTTCCCTAACTGGTTCTGATGAGCTATTTTCCATTTCAAAAGTTATGGGTTGTTTTTGGTGATCTATCTCAGTTTCTATGGGAATCAATGGAATATCAACAACTTCTGCATTTTGTTCTGTTTTCTTATCTTCTTCTGAAACAGCATCCAAGTCTGAACCAGTCACTGTGGCGTCAGATTCATCAGACTCTACTGATTCAACGGGTAAATCTAAACTTTCTGTAACATTATTTAAATCTTTTACATCAACTACAATCTCCTTTTCTTCTGAACATTCAATTGCTGGACTTTGGACTGGACTTAATGAACCCGCGTGGTTTATAGCCTCTTGTGATCGAGATAAATAAAAAGGCAAATTTTGAATCTTACTCCTAAGAGTGGATGCAGACAGGCGGCCCATAATGCTTGGTGACCAGGCTTGAAACAGGAAGTGAGATGGGGATGTGGGATTGTTGGAGATATCTAAATTATTGGGCTTAGCTAAACCGGGACTAGGTAGACTTGAAATAGTACAATCCATTGTGGTTGTAATGTTTTCAAATGTAACCTTACTTTCCATTTTAGGAGACATGTTGCTCGCCACATCTAACTTTGACGTGACTGAGTAGAGAGCACAACTATAGTCAGAGCTAAGTGAATAAAGTCTTTTACCTGCTTCAGAATTACCTATGTGAGATTCAACTTTTAATGCATCCACAATAATACTTTTCCTCGTTGCTACAACCAATTCATATTTCGTCTCACTCAAACTAGAATTTAAAGATACACTGGCTTCATCATCGTCAAATACATTATCAGAAGTGGTGCTGTCAGTAACTTCTTCACTGGCCGTCCTGGTGGAGCTAGGAACAACCAAGGCCTCATCTTCATTCACATTGCCATCTGTCTGTGAGGGGTTGGAATTACTTTTTGCATCTTCTATGCCATTTGACATACAGTCTTTTGTGCTATCGCTAGGCTCAATTTCCTTTGCTTTTCCCAAACAGTCATTTTGAGATACGCAAAGAAGAGTTACAGATGGAGATGAAGGAGGAGCGGGTGGTGGACAGAAAGATTTTGAATTACAAATAACACCTTGAAGAATATATTCCTCTATGTATGAATTCTGCTCCAGCGCAACGAGAGATGCTCCAAGAGGGCCATTATCGATTTTTGCATTTTCAATCATTTGGTCTCCTATTTCTCCTGGCAAAAACATGTGACTATCAAAAGGTCCATTTTCTACAATACTTTTTAATTCCTCTTCTTTTAATTCCTCTTTTCCATCGTCAGTCCGGTCAGCGATCTCCTTTTCCTTCCCATCCGGGTCCACTCTGCAGCGGACGACCATAATGTTGGGAGATGGAGGTTTTACCAAATCCGTAACTGGCTTTGATTCCATTGAGTCTGGCTCCATCTCCATCTCTGGCTTCCTCGTCCCTCCGGTCTTATCCAAAGTCCTTAAATGACTAATAGACTCTTGTGAGCATTGTTTTGACAAGATTGGTTTTGTCTCAAGTTGGGACGGTTCCCCTTCAGAATGGGTCAAAGAAGACAGAGTTAGACTTGGGTTTTGGGTTTGCTCCGAAGGCTCAGGGTCCGCACTCAGCATTTGTGTGTCAAAATATCCCATTGATAAGTTCTTCCGATGCTGCTTCTTGCACTCATCGTCCGGTTCGGGGAATGATACAGTAGAGGTGTATTGTGTTTCCATGAAGGAGCGTCGCTTTCGAGATCGTTTTCTGAGATGGGGCAGTCTCTCACCCTCTGACCTGAAGCCAGCCTTTGTGTGCCCTCCCTTTTCAGGCTCTGTCCCACTTATTTGTGTGTCACTGGGGTTTAGTGTGCTTAAGAAGTTGGATTTCATTTCAACTGTGCAAATATCTGCAAGAAAAACAAAAACAATCTTGATAGTAAAATAAAAGTAATATATAATACCATAGCAGCATTAATTACATGTTATTAATTATTAATATTATATAATATATTTTAGCATCTATAAAAAAAAACTCAAAACAGTAGTACTAATAGTTTAATAATTTTGTATAAACTGGGACAACCTGATAATACTACCCATATATAATTCATAAACTGCACCCTTATTTGCTAACACAGTGTCAGTGTGCATTTTGTGTAAGTTCCCATTGAGCTGGCAGTAAAGGAAGCTGTAATTATACAACAACCTGATAATACATGTGTTGTGCATGTCACAATAAAAACTACATCACCTCTCCAGGATGCCACAGAGCTGTGGTCTGGTGAGGCTAACTGGTCTCTGGCGTCAAAAAACTCCTCGTCTGAACTGCTGTCTCCAAAACCAGGAGGCGGCTGGAGGATCGGGACCTGGTCTAGTCCCGAATTCGGTTCTGGACCCCCTTCACTTCCTCTTGGCTGGGGCAAGCTCCGAGCACTATCCGGAGTGATGTTGGAGACGAGATTGTAATAGCAGCGTGCATCATTTTGGTCAAAGTTAAAAACATACTCTGATTTGGACGGTGGGGAAGTCGAAGAAGGGGATATGGGCTTTTCTTTATTTAAGCTACTGTCCAATTGCTCTTTCAACAACGTATTCCTCCTCTTCCTCAATTCCTCTTCTTCATCCTCATCCTCACTGGCCTCTGGCGGGCTAGGAAGAAAATCAGCTAGGCGGGACAGTTCAGCAAAACACATTGGGTTATCGTCATCATTGCATGGGTTTTGGAAGCTCGTAGAGGGCGACAGAGGCGGTGTAAGAATTTGGGGATCTCTTCCATCTATGTTAACTACATCTCCTGTGTTAGGGTGAAGTAAGGGGTGCGAGTGAGCGGGTGGGGGTGCGAGAAGGTTTGGGTCAGTTTGTCCACCGGTGTAATGATGGAGAATTTGAAGAGGGACAGTAGTTTGTGAAGGGACAATGTGATGTGTTGAACATGATAATAGGTCGTCTTCTTCCAGAGCATCCAGGGAATCACAGGACGGGCTAGTGAGGGCGCGAGAATCGGTATGAAGAGAATCAGACGCTTCTGAGGGGTATTCGTCTGTACCCCTCACCTCTTCACCACCATCGATTCGACTTTTTCTTGCCTTTATTTCTTCATGTTTTTCCGATGCGTCCTTTTCCGTATCTGCATCCTTTTTATCCTCCATTTGTTTATCAGTCTTTTCTTTAACGTCTTTCTTTCGCCGCTTCACTCGTTCTTTTCGCTTGATCCCATGTGACTCTGAGGAGGACCTGCTGCGAGGCGAGGTCACTGAGTTTATGATGTCAAGGTCAGTGGAGCTGTCAGAGTCGCTGCCACAACGAGACACATAACCTATAGAATAAAAACATCAGTAATTTAAAACAAGAAAATGCCAATATAAAATTTCACAGCGCATTTTTGTTACAAGATATCCCTGTATGGTTGAAAGAGATGCATTAGATAAATCAGCCTTCAGCATATGATTAATTACCTTTTGTTCTCCCTATCGCACGTTTCCTTGCTCATGTCTTCGAATAGGTTAGCTTCTGTTCTAATGATCACCTGCCTAAATTGCAGCCCATTGCAACACAATGCTGTGTATTGTGACACCTTTCTTCCGCAATTTGAGCTACAGAAGCTTGTTTGTTAGATCTGACCACACGGGTCAGTCTTTGCTCCCAACATGCTTCACCTGTCTGCGGTATTCTGCTTTTCCTTCTTTCACCAGTTTTGAAACACTTTTAATACATACTGGCCATTGCAGTAGAAACATTCTAGAGCTGCAGTTTTACAATATATGTAATCTGTGTTATTCACTTCACCTGTCAGTCCCTGCCTTATTAGTGCATATTACATCTTCCCACCTTATTTTTAGATAGGTGGAATTTGACAAGAATAGACTGTTAGTGGACCAAGATACCAGCTCATATGTGGAGTGAATAGTATTCGGCCTACAGAGACAAAAACCTCAAGTATTCTTTTCTGTTTTTGAGAAATGAGCATCAACCGTTTCCGTGTGTGGGGGGACATGCTGTTGAAAGTTTAGAAACCAAACAAACCTTTGAGCTGTTCAACTAATCATTCTATAGTATTTTTTACAGAGATTTACAACTATGCCCAACAATAAAGGTTTGACCAACCTTCATTCTCTTAACTGTGCACTATACATTTTACAGAAAACACATTTCAATAGACTCACTGTAAAATGAGAAACAAGCATTTTTATTCTAGGTACCTTCCTCAGCAGAAATTTTGTGCTTCTTGGTATCCGCCCAGGGAAAAACACTGAGGCTGGGGTCGATAAACACGCGGCAATATCCTGCTATTAAACAGGACATGTCTTTAGCTGCAGCTGTCTCCAGAAGCAAAGTGATGGGCTTTGAAAAACAGAGAAACAATGGGTCGTTAAATTTAAAACAGGAATAATTAGTGTCCATTCATGGTCATTTAAAGTGGTCTTACCTTAATGTCTTGCACATATATTTTGACTAGGCTGACCCGGTCTGATTCAGGCACCAGTTCGACACGTGTGATGCTGCTGAAGTCGGTGAGAGTGGTCAAGATGCTGAGTTTTCTGTTGACCACCTGGCTCACCCCATAACGAGCCCCCACCAACAGGTTTACGGTTGACTCCCTGTCCTGCAACTGGAAGGTAAAAAATAAGTTTGCAATGTATGAATTTAAGCAACATTTAAGATGAAGTCTGTAAGTTTCCAAAAATAAGAAAAAGTTCCAAGTCTGTAAAGGCCAGAGGAGGGACTAAAGTAAAACTCAAATACTATTATACTGGGCAGGTCAGATAAAGTTTTTTTATTTTAGGAAACTTATGGACACATTTAAATCACAGTTATATGCTAGATATTTATTATTCTCTGTTCAAGTTCACATATGTATATAGTGGAAGGTGCCACTTTATTAGGCACGTGGTCATAGATTATCACATGTAGTGGGTTTAAACAGTTTGTATTCCTACCATCAATGTAGCGCTGAATGATTTCCCCCCAAAAGACTTGAGTTCACACAGTTCCTCCAGATAGTTGATACGAGCTTGATCGACCGATGTGATCTTCTGTTTAGGATCCTGCAGTGACTGGCACTTCTTCATATGATAACTGATGGCCTTCTTTAGATCCTTCTCCTTCATGTTTCTCAATAATGTGGTGGACACAAAGTTCTCTATACCCCAGGTTTTACTAGAACAAAACCAGATTAACATTAAATTCAAACCATCAGATATCTATGCAGCTGAAGTTCTCTATGGTCAAGTATGGTATATTTTCTTACGTTATTGTCTTGAGGTTGGTTTTTGAAGAATAACCACAGCTCGCGAGTCTCTCCTGGATGTGTAAGGCTGCTAATCTCAAAGCTGTGTTACACTTCATTTCCACGGCAAACCTCTCCTGAAGTACATCATTTACTCCCTATGGCACAAAAAAATGAATCAATGGCTGCCAAGTAACTATCAAACAATCACATATTCACAACTATTCTACACACAATTTTGGCCGGCTAAAATGGAGTGAAAGCTTTTTGCATTTCACATTGGTTCCCTTGTTCTATTTTGTGTTAGCTCTGCATTGTCCACTTCCTTGTAGCATTGCCATTTTTTCATTCATTTAAATATTAGCTCCTTTTAATTTTCTGTTTATCAATATATGAGAAGCTTTTCTTGATAGTAAAGAAACTCATGTATTTTTCTGTTACCTGCAGATAGAGGTACTCGAAGGTCGTGGGATCCTCCTCGAGCAGAGTTTGGAGGTTTTTAGGCAAAAAACACACACGAAACAAGCATCTGTAGTCGTGGGCCTCTTTCTTCTGCACCACCTACAAGAGCAGACATATTAGTATCAAATATTAATTTAGACAAAAACAAATCAATGTTTATAGTGTCTTTACCTGCTGTATCCGCTCCTCCTCGTGCAGCAGAAGGAGTTTGGTGACGCCGGGCTGTTGTTCCAGAACCAATGAAAAATGTTCGATTTGGCTCAAAGATAGTTTTTCCTTCAGAGTCATTACTATGTCCTGGCAAACAGAATAGTACGTGTATATGAAAAAGCAGACTGAAAATAGGATTGCACATTACACTAATACTACTGCTATACTTTACTACTACTACTGCTGCTATACACTGTATGTAATGTAATGTATATAACGTTCTTACATGACACATATTTACAGTGTCAAAACGAGTTGAAGAGTTTGTCCTAATACAATGAAATGTTGAGAACTGCTTTGAGAAATATTTTTAGCCCGTTTGACAATCCAGAGTTCTCCTCTTCTCAAAGATTTCTAATCTTATTGATACTGTCCTATTTAACAAAGTAATTAAAAAATCAACAGTTTTCTAATATTCATAAACATTTGAGTTTGACAAGAATTAGAGAATGAGATAATAATTATAATATAAACACCTATAAATAAATGTTAAGTATTTATCTAAAATGATCTAAAATATGGTATTGTTGCCTTTTACCTTGACTGTGGTGCTTGGTTCAAATTTAAAGGCCTTGGTCTGTCCATTCTCCAGATAAACCTTCAGGACGTTGGGCAAAAAGAGCAGCGAGTTTCCCTGCAAAAGACCAGGCCAGAGGTCAAGGGAGAGAGTATCATAAAAGCAACAGAGTCATAAATAATTACATAACATGACATTATAACAACCACGGGCCAGCACAAATCATGCCCTCCCTTTCAGGGAACTTCACATCCTCTAACTCCTAATGTGAATGTCTATAGATGTGTGAATTTACATTGAAAATACATTTCAAAAGCACAGTTTGGCAGGGGACATAATTTGAAGATGTGTTCTACTGCACCAAGCATACGGTAGTTAATTGGACATATATTTTGTGCATTACTGTATTAATTCATTAGATTAATTCATTCTTCAGTTTTTCCTCAATGGGCTTGAGGTGGGCTACATCTTGGTCAATGGCCAGTTTCTTGGCCTGCCACAGACCCATACATAGGCAGACATCAACCATTCACTTACCATAATTCACTATGGGCAATTAAACACTACCATTTCTCTTATCATATCGCCTATACATATCTTTGGATGATGTAAGAAACCCCAAAGAAGAGTCACTGTAACAAGTGGAGGACATACAGACTCCACTCTGAAAGATTGTGTGCTGGCCTGCCCAATCAAAATCCCAACCTCCTTGCAGAAAAGCGAGGGCACTAATCTAGCATGCTTATTGTTATACCTCACATTACTGTTTGCTGAACTAAATCTCAGAATAAATAAAACTGTGCCAATCTGTTTTACATTTCAAACACTGGACTTTTATAGACATTATTTGCCCATTTCATTTTTCATTTCATATCATCTGCCTTGTTTTTGACATGCACCCATCCCACACCCAGGCTCTCCTTTATGAGCCCAGTATTTAGTATTTATAGCAGACAAAGGGAGGGTATGTATTGATCTGTGTTTTCTCGGTGATTAGTAATGGGCACTCCGATCTCTGTAGTTTTCCCCATACAGCTCATTTCACATCCGCCAGCAGGAAGCAGATATAACCAACTACACATGTATTTAAAAATTTGCACACAATACACTTTGCTAGCAAAAAGTTAACAAAATGTATTCCTTAATTATGATGCAAAATGGGACATTATATGCTTGTTAAAAAACTAACTGATGTAGAGTCTAGCAACTATGGGCCTTAGGAGGGGTACACTCTGAGTCAGAGGAATGAAGCAAAGATGTAACTGTCATAGTACAGAGACAAGAGAAGGTGCCATTCTTTTTAAAATAAAATCCTGGATCTAGACAGTGATTCCGATCAGTCTCAAAATCTAACCACTTCTTCCTTGTGTGATTCCTGACTTTCCCTGAAAATTTTATACAAATCCATTCAGTTGTTTTTCTTACGCAAACACAATTGAAAACATTGCTTCCTTAGTGGAG
>JAVQKG010356975.1:0-10135 GCA_036025885.1 Hypseleotris bucephala | reverse complement strand
AACATTTTGACCACCCTAATTTGAACATAAAACAATAGGGTGTGCAGTAAAAGGTTGCAAAAACATTCAATATTCAGTGAGCTGTTTTTCTCTGGGTGAAAATGCCTTATTGATGCTAGAAGTCAGACTTGGTTTAAAGATAATAGAACACCAACATTTGAACAAGATGACAAAATAACACAGGTAGACTAGCATGTATCACTTTGGTGTACCTATTAAAGTGGCCAGGGAGAGTGAAGTTTCGATTTACAATTGTGCATCTCTCCTCACTAGAAAAACAATCCTCTCACCGCAGCAGATGTCCCCATGCACAATCTTCCAATATGCTGTGACTAAGACCTCTCAAATTGTCAATTCATTAAACCAATTTACCTTTAATGATCACAGAGGTAATGTCAATGTCAGGAGCTTCTCTGTATTCCCTACCATGATTCTACACAACACAATGATATATAAACAAATGACAACAATAGTGTGTGTGTTTGTGCGTGTGTGTGCGCGTGTGCGCGTGTGTGTGTGTGTGTGTGTGAGAGTGTGTATGTGTGAGTGCTGTCTGAATGAATAAAGACTGAGACATACCAAACAAAAAACTATGATGTCCACTATGGGCCGTAGGTGGGGAGCATCCTGTACATTGGCCATTTGGTCGCAGGGCTGACATAAAACTATATAAACAGATGGACATACATTCACTCAAAAGAGGGGGTGTTGTTGTGTGAATGAATCTTCGTTAGAGATATAAGGTCAGAAAAACAGGGACCTGTCCCAACAACTGTGGGCCTTAAGTGGGGAACCTTGTGAACATTGGTTAGTTGGTTCCAGGGCTTACACAGAAACAAAGGGAAGAATAGTTTAGGCTCATATCATTCACCACGGGCATCTGAGAGTAACCAATTTTACTAACACCTGCATGTCTTTGGACTGTATGATGCCAGAAAGAGCCAACAGTAACACAGAGAGGACATGCAGGCTTAATTTAGAGACACTTAACAGAATCAAACTTCTGCACAATTCAAAATTAACATAGGACTAAGACAATTATAGTGTATGCGTGTGTGTGTGTGTGTGTGTGTATGAAAAGCAGCTGGTACTTGAAGCCAGACCCATGAAATGAAATAAAAAATAAAGGACGTGAAAATGTAAACTTTAGTTGACAGATTTTTATTGTGAACGCATGGAGATATGACAGATATTATGTACAGAGCAAATTGAACAAAATCAAGCACTATGTTTTATCTAAATTTATTTTTAACAGTAAAAGCATTATGCATCTCTTTAATTTTATAAATGAAAAAAAAATCTAAAAATTTCATGATAATGACACAGCAAAAAAAAATATTGCAGGAAGTTGAATAAAGTTAAGGTCAGTGGAAGAATATTGTTTTACTGACATGGAATTGTATTTTTAAAAGATCTGTCAGCCATAAAATTAGATGTCACTAAGACCGATTGAGAACCTAATTGTATTATTAAGGTTTACTATTTTTAATTTATTATTATACCAACCCCAAACAAAATCCTTTTTAGTAGTCTGCAGGAGGACAACTTTCTGTCTGGGTAAAAACTGTCAATCAATTAGACCATCATTTCCTTGTCCTTCATGAAGGTGAGTGGTGATTACAGCGTCAGACCATAGTTGGAAAATAGTTTAGATTTTTATACATCATCCAGACTATAAACATGAAAATGTTTTGGTAATTACCCGCTTGCTTTAAAGGAGATATTTTGTTAGGCTCTCTCCCATTGGCTGTCGGTCTACACACCTTGTCAACACTGATTATATGGCTGCTATTAATACGTAAGAAGAATGTAGTTGAACACTGACTATTGTTTACACAGAGAAACCGTGCAGAAAAAAAGGTTTGGTATTAATTTAAATGCATCGTGTTACTTTAACCATGGGGAGCCTAAATGCTGTTATCTGGGGTTGGGATTAATGTGGATTTTCCAGTTGTGTATCAGTCCAGTTTCACTCCTAAAATATAACCATGGTGGCTCAATGGTAGCGATTCTGTTGTAAAAGTTGGAGGTACCTGGATGCAACAATATTTCAGGTAATGTAGCATTGGCCGTGACATTTCTCAGTAAATCTGCGGTACATGGGTTCAGTACAGTCCCCTGAGGCCTGTGTGATGTTTGTGTAGCTTTAACCTTTAAAGTAACAGTCTAAAGTTTGTTGTGATCACGAAGGCTGCAGTGTGAAGGACTGGGCATGAAATCCTATTTAAACTGCAGCTTGGCTTAGACTGAAGACTGAGGCAACCATTTTCAATCTCAACCTTGGGACAGTCAACAATACACTCACTTTCACAACAACAACAAAGGGCTAAGATGTGGACATGGTTGTATATACCTTTTTAAGGTCTCAGAGTTAAGAATCTCTTTATGTTTATTATGATCTGTAAAGGACCAGTATCTAAAAAGAAGTCTAAATATTTTGGACATATCATGGACAAAAATGAACAAAACAAATATATATAGTCTAGGTCTATAGGTCTATAGTAGAGTACCTCTATACCAGAACCAAACCAGTCCTGGATGTCAATTAAAAGTTTAAACCCAGAAGGCCACAGTCTAAACCAGATCTACGTGAATGAGGGCAAATGCATTTAAAGGTCTAAACTAGGTCTACCCAGGGACTAAACCAGTACTAAATGACAAAGCATAGGCAGACCCCCGCCAAAGGAGCAGTTTAAAAAAATATTTTATCTAGACCATGATTCAGGTCCTAAAATCGAATAATTTCTTCCTTGTTGTGTCATTTCTGACCCTCCCTGAAAATGTAATCAAAATCCATTCAGAAGTTTTTACGTAAAGTTGTTATTGTGACAGACTCACACACACAAACACTAAGGAAAACATTACCTCCCTGGCAGAGGTAACCAGGTCTAGGCCTAACACATTACACAGTTTCCTCTGTGTCTCATGTACTGGTCAAAACTGTTGAAAAGCATCTTATTTGTAGCTCAGTATTTCTACATTAACCCCGTGTTTGTTCCTGGATGTGAACAGTGAGCTGAAAGCCACTGTTAAGGTGTTGTATTTGAGTGTGTTTAAAACATGGATGCTCTGCTGCATAGGCTTAAATGTCATCTTCTGCAGAACTCTCAGAAGTCTCTTTAAGTCGAAATATGTGTGTGACTGTGAGAGTGTGTGTCTGCGACTGCGTGTGACTGTGTGTGCGTGCGTTTGTGATTGTGGGATAGAGGGAGTTTGTGTTAGTTTGTGTTAGTGCTCTTGAGACCAGTCAGTCCCTCTGAACCTCCAAGATTAGTGCAGTATTTACATTTAAAGATACACATCCCAAATGTCCAACTGCAACAGGGCTCATTTTTGTGCATTAATTTCATAACAAAATGATCATTCAAGTTGATGTAAAATCCCTAATATTCATTCAATTTCTTAGTCGCTGGGCAAAGATACCAACAGACAACAAATCACTCTCACCATTATTCACTAGGGTAATTAACAACAAATGGGTAAAGGGTAATTAACAACAAATCTCATAATACATGCTTTTCTAATAGTAATTTCTTTGCTCAAAGCTTTAGCAGCACTAACCACAAATGAATACCATAGATAGCAAGTGTATGTGTGATTATGGGTTTGAGCCTACACTGTGGAGAGTAGTGAACGATAGTGCTGTGGTACAGATAGCTGTGAGTGTAGCGAGTCGATTAAGTGAGTAAAATAGTGTGGATCAGTGCGAGATGAGGTATAGAACGAGGGTGTAGGGGGAGAGGGGGTAGAAGGGGGTAGAGGGGGGTAGAGGGGAGAGCTGCATTTTGGAGGTGAGTCCAAGGTGACCACAGAAGCCAAGAGCTGGTTAACACAGAGGTTAATGGCCATCTGTGAACCAAAGACTGCCTTTTTAACACACACTCGTTAGGAACCTTCTCAGTGGAGTTTTGTTTATTTCCAATTTAATGTTAATTTAAAATGTTATTCAAAAGTGTGTTATTGGGACAGGCTTAACCACTTAAATACCACTATCGCCCACAGTAATGAATGAATATGTATTACAATTCTTTCACAAATCTATGATGCTAGAAACTCCTTAATATTACTGTCATTTTTGTGACAGAAATGTTTCTTTTGTCCAGTTAGATAGCCTATTAGTTAGCTTCTATTCAAGCTGACATAATGTATGAAAAATGTATTGTCTGGCCTTTTATTTGTTCAATTGATTACAATGCACAGCAGCTTGATGCCATTATTGACTCTGTATACATTCACTATTGCCCTTTTGTATTTTTTTGTGTCGTCTTGTGTACTGTGCGAGCTCGGGTTTCTGTCTCCGCTCCCGGCAGGTGTGCAAATGCTCGGACAAACAGAATAATAGCAGGTCATGTTGACACGCTGCACAGTGAATCTTAATGGACCTAAATGTATGTTTTATTTTGTTGTATGCTGCTGTCTGTCCCTTCGCCTACACTGTAAAAAAGCTTAGGATGGTGGATGCCTCCGGAAAGAGAGGAAGAGGAGATAGTAAATTGAACACTTACAGCTGCACATAACCCTAAAACACAGGATATTACTGCATTGCACCTCATGCACATTTTCTGTCTTTGTAACATATATTTACCTCCGCCAAGGTAGTAATGTTTACACAAAACCACTCAACGGATCTGGATGAAATTTTCAGAGGTCAGGATGACATAATGAAGATGAATTTATAAGATTTTGGGATTGATCAGGATCACCATCTGGATCCAGGATTTATATCTAAAGAAAAAGCAACTTTACAAAAAAAAAAAAAACTTCACTGATTTGGATAAAATTTTCAGTCAGACATTGCACAAAGACCTGATGATGATGATATTTTGGGAGTGATCTCTGCTCTGGCGGAGGTCGGTACACTGCAAGTGCTTTTTAGTTTAGTTTTGCTCGCATGTCTTTGGAAAAGCACTATTCAGCTCTGAAAAAACACCCTGTACATCAGGTGGAGTTTAGTACAGATGTGGAAATATGGAAAAATATTCCTCAGAATAGAACTATTGCATATACAGGGGAGCAGGGGTCGTGTCACAAAGTGAGGCAAACTCAACGTGACAACTAGGACAGCTCGTGG
The DNA here is from genome assembly GCA_036025885.1 of Hypseleotris bucephala. Taxonomy (NCBI): domain Eukaryota; kingdom Metazoa; phylum Chordata; class Actinopteri; order Gobiiformes; family Eleotridae; genus Hypseleotris; species Hypseleotris bucephala. The sequence goes on along the minus strand of JAVQKG010356975.1, from coordinate 5,064 downwards.
GTGAAGCAGCAAAAATAACCTAAAGTGTTCGCACAAATATGACATTTTACATGTGACAGCCCAACAGAAATCTTATACAGAGCAGCAAAATACTAGGGGCATGGTATTGGTAAAAACATGCAATATGAATCGAAGCTACTGTTCAACTGCTTTTAAATGACTGTGTAAACTTTAAACATGCAACAATAGACTACCAGACAACTTCTTAGTTATTATTGGATGCATGTAACCACACTAGCTTGGTTTTAACAAGTGAGAAAATAATAAGTCCTTTACCGACATACGTATATCAATTTTTTTTGTAGAGACAAATTACAGACTATATTTTTGGTCTGAACTCCTAACCCGGGTGCAGTGGTTTCCTGCTATAGCGAAGGTTAGCCCGGGTAAGGGTGAAAGGGTGGTGGCTACAGTGTGGTCCACATAACTTCACGACTCTCAACAACATGAGCCTAAACAACAAAGGCATTTTAAACTCAGCCTGTGCCCTCTGGCCTCCGCTGGCATCTGTGAAACCACTGAGCGACAGGGATAATAGTTTAGACATATTTAGTTTCACTGATTCAGAGCAGAAGCCGACATAAGAAATGCGTTGCTGTATTAGTTTGGCATGTTGGCTTTCCTTACAATTACACATTGCTTTATATACATTGCTCATAATGCCCACAGATGCCTTAGTCTGTCCATTTGTCTCAAACTTAAAGGTCCTATTTGCAAAATTGTCTTTTCAAAACAAATACCCGTAGTTGTGTTTTGTTTCATTCGCACATGTTTGAGTAATTTTGTATGTTGCTACAATCCTCTCCAAGAGCTAAAAATTGATTAAATTTTCTAGTGATGTAATAAATGGTGGCAAACCACTCCTCTCCAGGAGGTGCTCCTACACTGTCAATATATGCAACCAGAGAACCAGGGTTTCTACTGCTTTCCACCATTCAGCAATCAGTAAGCCAGTCTAGTAGCATAAAAAAAGGTTATTATAAGCAACCACAATATATATAGGGAGATGTGTGATAAACATTACCCTAAAGGTCTGTGATTAGCTACATATTAAAAGTCAGGAATATGAATGTAAATAAATAATAAACCATGCGAAGACTTCTTTGTTGTGAACTGAAAAAATCTAGCATGCCACAAGTGAAAAATGTGAATGGATGCCTCTCAAAACTAAGCCTATGTTTCATTTTTCAGCATAAAAAACCTAAAAATCTCTATTCTTTTCTGTGCTCTTGTCTGACATAAACTAAAGGCTTTATAGTGGCTGGTTGTAATGCAAATATCCACAGTAGAGGCTCCCATGAGGACACTCCTTGAATTTATTTATTGGGCTCCATAGATTTTTTCCAGGCTTCACAGACAACAGAAATGTGGGTCTCTTTGTCAAACGCAGACAGATTCCTCCATTCAAAATATCAATACTTTTCCCCCTTCGCTGCATTGCCTCTATTAAAAGGTCATGTTGTGTATCTGTAAAAACATTCACCTGCAATTCTTTTAGAGGACAATAAAACTCTGTTATTGAGTGTTGACTGGTTCACACACACAAATACATGGTTTACATTGTTGCAATTGACTCAATAGCTGGAGGACTGTACTATTGTCAGTTGTTATCAAAGTGTAAGTTGTTCTTCTAAAGTCTGGCTGCAATGTGAAAGAATGAAGTGAATTTAAGAAGACATTATCAGAAGGTTGGTGGTTCAACAGACACTCCAACCTGGTTCAGTTATGTTCTGTTGTGTCCTGTGGCTAAAGAAAATGCCCAAAAATAAATAAATGGACCAAAAAGTGAATTGTGGCTTTTTGCCTGAGAACATAACTCTGATGTGTAACAATTTAGAAAAACAAATTTGTGAACAGCTGTGTTAATTAAGTATCTTTAAACTGCTTATTAACTAAATTCTTGTTTATTACATATTCATTAATGTTTTATTACTGCTAAATAGACGTGAGCTATTCTAAAGTGATACCACTGATGTTCTTGTGACCGCTGTTCACCCATAGATTACAATTGTGAATTTAAGGTATGGAAAGAAGTGTCTGCAATGGCATTCAGTCAATATGGCTCACCTACACGCTACATTAATTATTCATGAAGGTCTCGTCATCATCATTATTATACAGGAATATCAGCCTCCAATAGGTTAGTGAATGTAGCATGTCCTCCCCATTTTTCCGAGGGTTCTCTCCAGCTTCCTCCCATTTGAAGTTGTGACTCTACATAAGACAACCTCCCTCACATGGATTCACTAGTTTAGGGACATTCAAATTCTCCAGTTCACCCAAACAGAACATCTTTGGACAGTGAAGAGAAAAACCCACTGTACAGACTCCAACTGTCAACGGCTCAGGGTGTACCCTGCCTAAAGCCCAAAGTTGCTGGGTAAGACTCCTGTCTAGGGGTGGGACAATATACAATAATATCGTTTATCGCAATAAAAACACTGACAATTCATTTCTCATGGCTATTTTTTAAACATTGTGATAATCGTCATTGCAATAATCGTAATTTATTTGCAACTGAATGCCCTTTAGACCTTACTGTTAACAGATAATTTATTGTATTAAGTAAGGAGCCATAAAGTTCAAGTGTTATTAGTGTTAACCTAAAATAAAATGTGCTGCTGAGATTCTACATTTTAAACTTGTGTGCATGTTTTTCTAATTATCGTAATATTATTGTTAATCATAATTATTATGGCCACAATAAACGTGAGACAAAAATGGAATCTAGTCCCATGCCTACTCCAGTCACATACAGCCTTTGTTAAATGCTGCTTATTACTGTGCTCCATCTCCACAACCAGTCTCTCCCATTTACATCCATAAGAAAACTCCAGTTCTTATCAGTCAGAGGCAGTCATTCCTCTTCCTGCTTGTGAAGGCACAGCGTGATGCAAAACACTTTCATTCTGCTGAGTGTGGTCTTTGCGTCAGATTGGAGCACCAAGAAAAAGCCTTGGTCTATTTTTAAATAAATAAATAAAGATCTGAAATATTTATCATAAAAATCCCATAAGCTGCTGTGTTCCCCGCTGAAACGGCCCCGCGGAGATGAGCCAGCTTATCTTTCTTTTATACTGCACTGCTAATTCTGCCTGCATGGACTTTAGCATGAAAAAAAGAAATACACAAGCCGGCCAATTTGTATTTGTATCTAATAATGGGTTATTGTGGGTCATCTTCGGCTACTGTAGCCCACTTGCTTCATGTTTGGTAAAATTTTGAGTTCAGAGTTGTTTTGTTATTTAGGCTAATGTAACTGACCTCTGGGATTAAGGCATTTTTGTCAACTAAACTGTCGTTCACTGGATATTGAATCTTTTGCGAAAATTTCTCTATAAAACTTTGACATTGCTTTTGAAATTTGGCGCTGGCACTAACAACCACATCATGTTCAAAGTAAATAATCTTTCTTTTTTTATTCATATTGCTGGTGCAAACTTCAGAAGGGTGACATGAGCAGGACTTGATGCACAAACAAGTCTTGCATAAGGGCGAAATAGCTTGTCCACACTACATTTTGTCATCACACTATTTTGGTGAGTGGATCATATTGAAGCTAATAGGGTCATGATCATATAACATCAGTTCATGGCATGGATTAGCAGGAGATCAAGCTTACCCCCACATCACAAGAAAACTCAGGCGCAGCTAAAGGGTGTGCAAACAGAAAATGAAGAGGACAAATATTTAGTCAGCGTGCAAGGTCGGCTCACTTAATTGAATTAATCAGAAGCTCACAAAGGGGTCGGTAAATAGACAGTAGGCACAACAATACACAGAGAGGGCATGGGGTACAGTGGTACTCAATGCCAAAAGTGAGTGTAATTGGGTTTCAATAAACTGTACACTGCCATAAAAAGATCACTCACAGATTTTGTTGGACTGGCTTTAGCTTTGGTTACTGTTTCTATAAGCTGCTGTAAGGTAGTAGTATTTAGGTTAAGGTCTGTCCAATTTTTCACCAAGATCTTGTATTGATGCGTGAGTTGAACCACTGCGCACAGCCTTCTCCAGAACATCCCAAAGATTCTCTTATGGGCTTAAGGTCTGAACTCTGTGGTGCCCAATCCATGTGTGAAAATGATACTACCATCAGGGAAGAACAAAATCCACTGATGGAATAACCTCAGGTTGTCAGCTGAACCTATTTTTTTGGCACATAATGTTGCTAAACCGAGACCTGACCAACTACAGGAGGCTGCTACATATAGTATTTGCTTAATCCAAGTCAAGATTTCCAGTTAAAAAATAAATAATGAAAAATGTTGAATGTTGACTTAATAGAAAGAAATTATTGACAAATATTTGAAACACAAAATGAAAACCCAATTCTTATGGTAAATTAATACAAACATGGATGCCTTCAAAATGAATGTTGCTCTGAGGATTTCAAAAGCAACAAAAAAAGAGAAAAGTGAGCTGTGAAAATGTCTTGTTTATCCCAGAGGAGAAAGTGGAAAATGCTGCTTTAGTATAAATGAAATGCAACAGTAATAATTTGTTACAGTCGAGGTTAGCAAAATACCATCTTTGAACATACAACAGCCTTAAAGCTACAGCAGCAGAAGACCACACTGGGACCACTTCATTGGATACAAGGTCTAACTAATAGAGACCACTGAGTGTAGCTACATACAGTAGTTCATAATTTACTAAGCTTTAATCATACATTTACAATCACCATTAACTTTTAAAGATAACCATTAATGTTTTAGAGTGTTATAAATAATATTTAAATAATTTAAATAATATTTGACAGTGTCTATGGGTTGAGTACATGTTATATTCAATACAATTAATTAGTTAGTTGTCTAGACCTAGAAATTTACCATAAGATTTTAATGATTGCAGCTTTTAGAAATTAGGTATCACTTTTGCTAATGATAGTAAATGAATGTTATATTTATATAATTTTTTTACTATTGTAAACACTTATGTCAAATCATTTTTCATTCACATTTTATTTACAACTGCAATGTCCTCAGTGAAAAAACTGCGTGTGCTGCAATAAGGTCAATAGATGCAGTTCAAAACAAGCATATTGTCAGATAACTTAAAACA
>JAVQKG010356957.1:0-19781 GCA_036025885.1 Hypseleotris bucephala | reverse complement strand
CACTTCCACCACCTCCTCCGCCATAAGGCAGTCGGTGTTATAGCAGTTGACGCAGACGCATGGGGCGTTCCGCCGATATACATTTGCTGTCGTTTACGACAGCCTGCGTCTAGTTATATTGTGTCTCTCGGATCTAAAACTAGTGCAGATTTGCTGTGCACAAATTGATTAAAAGTTTTGCATTGTGTGGGCTGGTGGACCCAGGTCTAATTGTAAAAGCCCTTAATGGAGTTACAGTATGTACTTAAAGAAAATTGCTTCCTCTGACTCATTTGAGAGCTGCTCCGTGCACATGACACTTGATTGCAATGCTCCAAGTTCAAGATGAAAATGTTTCAGCAGCAATTCCAGTTTGGTGATTAGTTTATGGGCAGAATTGAGAAACCTTTACTGGGCTTTAGGAAGAAGAAGCCATGTTTGGGACAGCATGATGAAAACCATAGGGAGTATTTGCTGGGATCACCACCTGTCCAAGCCAAATGTCACCCTGATGAATGTGACCTCTAAAATATACAGTGTGGTGCAAATGGTGTAGACTGGTTTGAAGATATGCTTTCATGTAAATACAAAGGTTTCAGAAATATAGGCAATTTATTTTTTTTCCTCTGCCAAGGGGGTAATGTTTTGGTTGTGTTTGTGTTAGCAGGGATAATGAGCTACTTTGTTGGAGGTCTGTGCCCGCCAAGTGCTTTCTAGTATATAAGTGAGTTGCTACTTACTTTACATGTTTTCATTGCTTCACATTTGCCTAAAACATATGCACAGACATCCAAGAGTCTATTTGTCAACCTTCATGCCTCATTACCTTGCCCCACCAGAGGAGGCGACACCTGCTTCCAATCCAAGGTTATGGCGTCCTTCCCTTAAAAAAAAACAGCACCATGATCTTTGGCTGCACCTCCACATTCATTAATTTCAACCATCTCTTTTGAGTATTTTCATTTGGCCGACTACAAAAGATCTTGATGGCAAAACTGCTGACAGTATCTAGATGAGTGTCAGCTTTGGCCACAGTTGGAAAGATGGAAGAGGTGGGGGTAAAGATAGCAGGATTATTTAAGAGGCCGAGCCAAAAAAGCCCCTGTTTTTGGCTTTCTGGCGCATACGGGGAAAGATAAAATGGATGACGACACAGTGGGTGATCTCTTACCTTTTCAACCATCTATCTGGAGATTAAAAATAGCAGTGTGACTGTATTGAAAGTTTTTATTGTATCAGTGCCCTTTGGAAGTTTATAGTGTGTGACTTTTTGTTTTTGAGAAAGGATGGTTATATTTTATAGTGTGGCACATTAAAATGTCACCATCCAGGCCAGTCAACTTTTCACCTTAATATCTCAGAAAAATTTTGGCATTCAAAATATAATTTAAATAAATTTAAATCACCTTAAATGTATTTATGTATGTATTTGATAGGGACAAGTATGTTTCATGAATCAAACCAACACTGATTCAATGTATGAATAAAGTAGGTAGAAAAATACAATATTAAGTCAAAACCTATAAGAGGCACTATACCATGGCTAAACCAGGAGTAAACTTAGTTAAGCAATTTAAGCAAACTAAATCATCATTATTAAACTCTGCACATTTCCCCAATGTGTCACAGTTAGAATCTTTATTGGCTAAAGCTCTGGTCTTCTCGACTTGTCAACACCCAATGATGCATAGCACAGAGAAAGTAGCAATTCGTGTGTCAAATTACAATAAGAAACAGCACATAAATAAAAAATACCCATGTCTTGTTTAACAGGCAATCTATTAGGCACATAATTATGCTCTAATGATAGAAGGGAAATCTACAAGAAGCAAATGCATTTATAGGTAATGCAGATCATTATGCAAGATATGCAAGAAACTATTGTTACTTTGCAGGCTACATGACTTTAACTTCTTTTATAACAAGTTGTATCCATGGAGACCGCATAATCACTCTGTTGTACATGTGCTAAAATAAGAAAATCATACAAGCACAGCAAGAATTTATAAGAAAATTGCAACCCACTAAAATGTCTGGATTTACGTAACCATTATTTTCATGCTGTGTTTGCTGTTCTCAAATAATATCACCACTTGAGAGCGATTTTGTATAGTAGTAGCCACTGAAGTTGTTCCATGGGGGGTGGATTAGGCATTTTGGTGAGGGCCACTTGATCTATGAAAATGATTTAGTCTTTATTAGATTCATTTTTTTATTTTGAAGAAAAGTAGGATATAAAACCAACCATGTGAATTTAATTTCATCAAAGATTTTTAAGCATTTATCAGATGTACTAATGCTGTATAATTAATAATACATATACTCATTAATGCCCACTACCTACACACTGACAGAACACATACGTCTGTTGCTATGTCCTCAAATAACCTGGTCCATGCAGCTGCTGATTTCATTTATGACTAATGCACTTTCACAAGAGAAAGATATTTTGTAATCTGGCTAACATCTGTTGTTAAAATGTGTGCCCAGCTCTTGTTTACAAACACTAAAAATATCTAGTATCTAGTAGTATCAAGTGACCTGTGGCCAGGAAGTATTTATCCTCCAGAATGAGACTGTTTTTAATATCACTACACAAAGCGTTAGCAGTTATTAAGGGATGCTTTTTGTTAGCTCAACATGCTGAAGTAAGAGTAAGATTTTTTGAATGGCTTTTTCTGACAGATTGGTTTTTGGTGGTACCTTTCAACATGAAAATTGTGGGTTCAATCCTTGAGCCGACCAATACCCAGTCTTCCCTGTGTGTGTGTTAAGTTTTAAGACTTTTTTTTTTTTTTATACCATTTCTGGCTTTATTAGATGGGACAGCAGATTGACAGGAAATCAGGGAGAAGAGTGAAGAGTGACATTCGGCAAACTGTTGTGAACGAGATTTGAACTAACACCCGGACAAGCACCGCATGCTCTATGTATGGACCTCACACTCTACCAACTGAGCTTAACAGTGGCCCGCGTCCTTCCTGTGTTACAGTGAGTTTTCACCGGATTTACTCTGGCTTCATCCCTTTGTACATGTTTCTGTGACTAACTGGCCTTTGTCCACGGTCTATCCCGCCTAAGGCCCATAGTATCCTCCTAACAGGACAGAGTGAAGGAGGATAAATGGATGTATATATAGTATTTTTTACCATGGCCTGGACTAAATGAAACTGTATTACTTCCACACTCTTCTCCAATGACTATGCTGTACTTTGCCATACCATTTTACAGCCTTGTTTACATCCTTATTGTCAAGTGCTGCAGCTTTCTCCTTAATCCTGTTGTTTCTTTTGTTGTTCTCTGTTTGTTGGCAGAGTTTGATATACTTTTTTGTCTACACTTTACAGCTCGGCTCTGCTCAAGACAGTAAGAAAAAAAAATAATAATAAAAAAGTTCAAGTCTCAAAAAAGCAGTGAAGGAAAGAATAGACTTGTTCCGCACAACTTGACATAAGGGCAGTATAAGTTTTTACTACCGGGCTGTTTTCAAATAAACCAAGTAAAATTTTACTTCTTCAACTTTTCTTTAACTTTTTAGAAAGAAAGAAACAGCATATTTTCGGAAGTTTAATAAATTGTTTTTACAGTTTTTATGCCTACGGGCAATTGGCAGTTGTTGAAGTCTAGAGGACGTTTTTTGGCAGCAGTCAGAGAATAGGTCAACTGAGGCAGAAAGGCCAACTGTTTTCTAAATAAAAATCAACATTTGTTTTATTCTATCTTACTATAATATGGATGGTCTCCATGGAAACAGCAGCAGTTCATTTTCTTTTTCGTCTCCTGCTCCACATCATCATACCCGGTGGAGGTGGTGGTGCAGCAAATCAGGGCTAAGATGAGAGGCATCTAAAAATGACATGTGGGCTGCCGAAGTTTTTGAGGAAAGAAGTTTAATATATATTTAGTTTTTTTGTTTTTTTGGACATGTTTGACTTTATCAGTAAAGAAGAGTGGGGAGAGACATTTGGCACTGTTGTGAGACAGATTCGAACTCATGACGCCGGGACGAGCACTGTAGGCTCTTGTATTTGGGCCGCACACTCTACCGTCTGAGCTAAACAGCGGCCCAGAAATGTAATATAATTTGATTGTAATATTTATTTTACTCAGTTTAGTCTTTCAGGGTACAACTGACTGTTAAACTGGTCATTGTTATTATTGATTACTGCAATGTATTTATTTTCCTGTGCACCCAATCAAGAGTGTGAAGGGTCAAGGGTGGTTTGGGAATTGCACTGTGGCAGACCAATATAAGGATATAGAACAAAAGTCCTTTGTGTCCAATACGATAGGGACTAAATGAGCAACATTTTGAGACCAATGAAATGTATTTGTGTGTGTATGTGCCAACACACACAAACACATATATAAAAGTGTTTTATATTCAAGCTGCAGTGCAAACTTCAAGCTAAGATGAGGCCACAATGTTAACTAACTAGATACATATGTATATATATTTTTATTGATTATTCCATCAATCAAAGTTGTTTATTCATAGTTAAGCACAAATTCATTATGGTCTCCTATAGCATCTAGTTTGTCCAGTGACCTCAGATAACTTTCTTTTTGGCACCAGTGTCACCTCTTACCATTAGGTTGGATTGTATTCTACACTGTTATAGACATATTGAAAAGCATTAAAACCACCATTGGGTCCAAATCCCAATACTTCACCTGACACCCACTGAGAGAATACTCCAGCAGTAAGATATATTTTAATTCCTGTTATATATCTTTGTCTCCACTTTTAGCAGGAATGTTCAGAATTCCCTCACGTTTCTATTTTTGGTCAGCACTTTTTGTTTCAACAGATTTTCCACCAGTTTTTGACTGTAAGTGGTTTCCATAGAGACCACATGGTGAGGATCGCGGAGAAGTACAGTGGGTCCGTCTCACGTGGGAGATCTCATATATTTATAGCAGCACCCACTCTGTTCTTCTGGCCAGGAATTAGTTTAGACAATGCATAGTTTGGGGGCAATAGCTACTAACAAAACTGCAATAAACTGCTCCAATGTAAGCAACTCATTTCTATTCAAAGTGTGCCTAAAGTGCCTTAAGGTAAAACAGTATGTGTACAGTGTAGGCTATAATCGGATTCTCAGAGAAGGTGTTGTCTATTTGTGCCTGTTCTTGTTTTGTGCAAAGTCTATACCTCGGGCTTGTTTTTCAATCATAACTTTGACATCTTGCAGTCTTTGAGTAATTTAATTTCTATTTTTTGTTTCTAATATACCAGAGAAAGCACATGAAATGAAAATAAGTGGTACATATTGTATACAGAGTTGATATTAGTGATTTATGACCGTTTTTTGCCATTTCTTGGATGGAAAGGTTGTAAAGGGGAAAACAGGATTTTTCGAACAATTTGTGATGAACAGTCTTTTGGATCATTTTACTCATGAATGCTCCAGACCCGCCAAATTAATAATGTCCTAATTCTTGGAGATCTGTACATCTGTCATTTTATTATTTCTTTTTTTTTTTCATATTTTTCTCCTCCATCATCACCTCACCAACAGAACCATCTCACTCTCTTCCATCACCACCTCACCAAAAGAGCCATCTTCTCCTTCCCCACCTTAGCAAAGAAACCATCTCACTCTCCTTCATCACCACCTCAGCAGTAGAACCATCTTTCCCTCCTCCATCACCACCCCCAGCATCAAAACCATCTCACTTTTTCCATCTCATCCACATCTCAGCAGAAGATTCTAGGAGCACCATGTGTTTAGCACTGTTCACTCACAGCAAGAAGGACTGGTCAGAATCTCATTCAGGGGAGTCCTGGCACTAATGGGGAACCTGTTGTACATGTTTTAAAGGTAGGGGAAACCAGAGTGCCCAGAGGAAACCGGAGTGCCCAGAGGAAACCGGAATGCCCAGAGGAAACCTACGCAGACATGGGGAGAACATGCAAACTCCAGAAGGGCCCCGACTGCCCAATCCGGGAATCAAACCCGGATCCCTATTGCTGTAAGGCAAGAGTGTTAACCACCCATTTAGCAATTTTCAGCAGTGTGACTCTTGCAGTTGTCTTTTAAGGGATGTACTGTATATTACTTTAAATACAGTATAATATGTGTACTGGAAAATGAAGATTTAAGGTTTTTGCAATACCCATGTGACCCAATAGACCCACTACAATTGAAAAACTTTCTTGCACAAACACATGAAACTCAAAGGGAGGCCTGCTAGTTTTTCACCTGACTGTAAATCTCTTGCTGTCGCCCATTGAATTTGGGCGACAGTGCTGACTTTGAAAACTAAAGCAATCACAAATGATCTGCTACCCCAGCCCGCTTCAACCATCTGACTGAGTTATGCTCCTCTCTGAAGGTCACTGAGTTTTGGGGAAATTTGCAACTTGTGATAATCTGCCAGCATCACACCCCCTTTTTCTCCCTTGAAAAAGACAGAAGACAAGACAAAGTGCTATGTGGGAATGAAAAGCAGAGCACATATCATTCCATGTTTAATTAAGTTCTATTTTGTTCAATAATGAAGTAATTAACAAACTCCGACAGTGGCTTTTTCTCCCCTTCATCTAAACACGCTCATTTCCGATGTATTTTTTCTTATCTTTCCTGGGTAATTGTAGTTCCCGAATTGGAATAATTGAATTACTGGACCACCTCGGCACAACGCCTGCATTGTTCTCAAGGAATGAAACACAGCAAATAGCGATCTATCACAATCACTACTGCCTTTTTAAAAAATCTCCATTAAGTTGCCAAACTCAAATGAGTGTTTCAGTGATTACATTTTGTGGACACGTCTGTAACATATAATGACCAGCCATTAGCTAGAATTGTTCACATTAGTTAGCCATTAGTTAGCATTGTTCACATGACACCGGTTACAAAAATGACAAATTATAAGAGAAGGTAAAAATTAGGGTTAAAAAGTCTGAATATTCCTCGAAAAAGATAAGAAAAAGAAAGTAAATAATAATAATAATGGCTTACACTTATATAGCGCCTTTCAAGATACCCAAAGAGCAATTAAGTCCATTATTCATTCACTTCACATTCAGATAACTAAATTCCAAAACATACACTAGCTTGGATGACAATATGTTACAAAGTCAAAATTCTAAACAAGAGGGCTACAGCAGAACACAAAAAATACCACTTTATAAGTCACAAGTTCTTCCAAATGAGTGCAGGTGACAGGATATCCATGAGCTATGACTTTCTTAATTAAATTTTAGCTTTTAAAATTATTGTGCATAGTCTATAATGATCTGCATTAGCATATAGTGTGGCAGCCGAAGTGAACCAATTTGAGCCATTTCGGTGCATGATATTTCCCTTAATGATTGATGGAGTACCTTAGCTCACAGGCTTAATGTACAGCAGCATATGAGATGCATTTTCATAGTTGTCATTTAGTCATGCATTCAGAAAGTAATGTAAAATGCATAATGAACATTTCAATCACTTATTGTTTGGCCACTTGTGTAATTAAGGTAGTGTTTTTACTTGGTACAGACAGGTAAATTGGGTGGCATTACAGGTCAGCGAGACATAAATGTATGGAAAAGTACAATCACAGTTATATTAGTTGATTGGAAGATTAGAAAAACATTTAAATTATGTAAATACACTAGCTATATTGTGAACACTGATAGAAGAAATGAATGGCATAAATTATCCACTTGACAAGGGACCTGTCAGTGGGTGTGACATTGTAAGAATAAAGGGATTTTTTCCTTTTCATTGTCAAAGTAATTATGTCTGAAGCATAAAAAAGCTGAATGCCTTAAAACTGTAGATGGCTGCTGGACAAACAAGACATATCTATAGATGCTTTAAGGATCTGCCTCTTTCACAAGGTAATACAATTTTTATTTAAGAGAAATCTCAAAAAGCTCATGGGTAAAATTACCATTCTCCAACCCGTCCGACAGCCTCAAGAAATGGTGTATAAGCCCGAGAGTTAAGAAATGTCTGTAAACATTGAAAGCTACAGCAAACATGTTGCATCAGGCTGTACAGTACACAGGCAGTATGCAAGACAGTTACCATATTTGTATATTTTACCAGTGCAATGAGGCTGTGGGTTAAATCCTAAGGCAGTCGACTGTACATCCCGTTTGAGTTGAGTCTGTGTCCTCTCCATGTTACCATATGTTGATATGTTATGAGAAAATATACTTTGTGTGTGTAAGAGATAGAAAGTGAATAAATGGGAAAGTTTCATTCTTGCAACTCACTGACCATTATCCAGAGGTCTAGCTTACCTATGGGCCATAATTACTAGAAAATGCAGGCAACCCCTATTGTTAAGAATAAGTTGAATCAATAAAACTTGAGCTCAATAAACTGTTCACAGCAAAACATGCACATATGCAGTACATTCAGAAAAAAAGTCCTAATATTTTGGCATTTAATGTGTAAAAGAGTTTTAAAACAAATGTATGCTTTCTAAGTTTAACCTTGGCTTGTTATTTTTGTGTCTAGACCTTGCTGTAAAATGTGTTGCGTTATGATTTTTTCAGTAAAATGCATGCTTTCTCACTTCCATTACTATTAGGAGAAGGTTTTAAATTAAGTCTAAGGTGCAAATCCTTGTTGAGAATAAACACACTTTTATAGTTTATTTAGCTGATGATGGCATACCATAACAATCCACTAAAAGTTGATATGGCATAATGCAGAGATTAAATGCCACTAATACAGCTGACTACTGCAGACAGAGACAACGTAATGATGGTTGTTGTAGATACTTACCCACATTGAAACTGGGTACAAGGGTTCAGTGTTTCTCCTATACTGTCCAGTCTTATGAAAAAAAAACTGTGTATATCAGGTCAGCAGTCTTTCATAGAAAAATATAATATGTATTTACATCATTGGTGGTATTTTTGTGATACTGCGATCAAAATGTTACATGTTATTTTAAAGCTTTTGTGGCTATAATAGCTAGATCAGTTTCTACATTTTAAATCCAATCCTTTATAAGTTATAGAAGAGAGACAATTTCTAGGATCTAGTTTACCTAATACATGTTTGTTTTTGGTAGTGGTGGAAGTTTTAATACTCGCAGAGAACCCACTGCAACACAAGGAGGACATGTATGCAAAGTTAATTTGACAAGTCTGAGAGCCAGTGTGCACCCTCTACACAATATTGTTGGAAGGATAAAACCAATATCCAAATTTGTCTAAAAGAACCACATTGAAAAAATACAAGGGCATGCTTTTCACAAATAAACATACATTTTTGATAGATAATTAAAACATGCAAATAATAAACAACTTCAAATCTTAAAACTGATTTGGACAAGTTGTGATTCACTAAATATAGATGTCCCTAATTAATGGGGACAGTGCCAGTTTCAGGCTCCTTGTCCCATGTCCTAACAGATAACTGATGGGACACTAATATGCCTCAGTATTTTACAAACCTTGTCCCAGTTGTCCCCATTTGCTATCCCAGTCATTTAAAAAAGTCAATTTATGCACCACTTGAGAAAAGAAAAACACGTGTCACTGTTTTGTAGAAATCTGGTCATCCTATATAACGAGTTATTTTTATATCTGAGAGCAAAAATTCAATTAGTTTTTCTGCATATTTAACCTGACATTCTTTCTCCATAGGCGCTCAACGTGGCTACTTTAGCTGCTGCTAATGGGTCTGGTACTCCACTGCTTTTACATAAATCCATGCTACACTTACACTCCTACTAGTGCTACTACTATCCCTGTCTCCGGGAATGTGGGTGGAATACAAATGCAGTGTACAGTTGAAATATCAAAGGTTTGGGTTTGAATCTTGGGAGATTGTGCAAGGTTACTGGTCTGTTACTGTATGTACATGAACCAAGCCCTACATCTACGGCAGCAACACATGAATAATAAAAAAAAAAAAAAAACTATATAGCCTACTGCGGTATGTACTATATATCTAGCGGTCTACTTTTATATTTTATGTAAAGCAAATAAAAACCTTCTCATAAATAAGGTTGCATTCTCCCTGTAATAATCGTGTTTGAGAGGGATCAGCTAACTCTGCATGATCCCTATAAGTGACCCATTGTTGTTTGCATATGATTTCAATTGCATTTGAAGGTCATTATGTAACTTGAGTTTTGAACACAAAGAGACAAGAGTTGAAGGATTGCGTTGCGCAATGCACATTTTGATGCTGTCAGAAGAATGTTCTATCTATTTCCCTCTTCTGAAAATCAATAATTGATAAAGTGACTATGAAACAACTTTTTGATAAAAAAAAATGCAATGCAGTTCCATTAAAAAAACTTTCAAGCGTCGCTGGTCATTGGAGAAATAACATATTCACATTGGAAAAGGCAAAGCTATTGTGTAGTTTGCTTTGTTGACTTTCTGCTTGTAGTGAAAGGGGTGCTTTTATGCTGTGAAATGTAAATACTTTTCTACTGTTGCAGTGTTGTTTCTTTGTCAAAAACATACTTACAGTTGTTTATCATTTTAATATGCTGAAACACTGACCTTCTCGGGTGCTGAAAATGTTTTGATTCATCTTTCTATGTACAAAAGTGAAGAAATCCTACCTTGCTTTGTTTTTATTGTTTGCACTGGCTGTAGTAGAAAAGTAGGTTTGGTCTTCAGGGGAAAAGAGGGCCTTACGAGGACAAAGATTAAATTAAGATTCTTTTTGCTGATAGAAAACAACCACCCCCAAAAGAGTGTTTTCAAATAACTAAATTTTTCAAACTAAAAAATGTAAAAAGCTAAAAGGTGAACAAAATTAATTCAAAAAGTTCCCCTTTAAGGTTAGTTACAGTATAATGTGCTTGGCTTATAAATAGCCCAGGTCAGAAATGGTTCGCACAATGAGAAAATTACTCCCACACTTAGCAAGAGTGTGAGTTTCTGCAAGCCTTTTGGCATCATAGTCTTTATTGATTTTCTTTTTTCAGCTCTAAGCCATTTACAGAAAACAAAATATAAACTTACTTTTTTTGTTTTTCTGCTAAAACCAATACTTGTGTACACAGCTCAATGTACCACCACTGGAGGAAAGAAAATGACGCAATATTTGTTCTTGGTGCAAAAGGAGCCTTGTAAGGTTTTCAGCAAACTCTAGGTCTACAAGTCATCTACCAAAGAGAATGTACTTTAGAGCTAAGGCCAAGGTCTACTGTATAACCTTAAGGGCACTATCACAAGCATTATTGATGTAATGGGATTGCTTAAAGCTACTGACTTACATTATCTATGAGGTCAACAACAACATCACTGCAAGAAGAGCTTCTAATTCTTACCCTATGAGTATTTTTAAAGATGAGCTATTGATGAAACAAGCCAGCACATAGTATGCCCAAAACTTTACATCAAACTTTGGCATCATCATTTATCATCTAATAACATACAGTAAATGCACACACT
Source organism: Hypseleotris bucephala (assembly GCA_036025885.1). Lineage (NCBI taxonomy): Eukaryota > Metazoa > Chordata > Actinopteri > Gobiiformes > Eleotridae > Hypseleotris > Hypseleotris bucephala. The sequence continues at coordinate 8,428 of JAVQKG010356957.1, read as the reverse complement.
CTATCTGGGTCAACTATGAAAAGTACCATATGACAAGAAGATGACATGCTGAAGTGGTCCCATGGGTTAGCTGCTGCTGCTAACACACGCATATCTGTGCATGGTGGGAGCAAGATGGAAAAAAAAAAACACACAGTAACACTATAGGGCAAAATGCAGGGGATATCCACATAAGCACAAAAATGTATATTAATATTGGATGTATGTTTATCATAATCACTTAAAAGATTTCATTCTGGACAAAAAATGTAGGTTACATAACTTTGTTTTCAAAATATGTTTTCCCTGTTTTTGTTAATTTTGAGGTTGAAATGTTGCATTGTGTTCCTTTTCTGTCCATCTGTTTCAAAAAGCACTCTGACTCACTTTGTCTTTATTTCCAGCTTATGAGTTCATGCCCTATGACAAATTTCAGGAGAAGGCACGCGCTATAATGGTACTAAGTCTTATGGTCAACACTAGCAAGTTCACATCTGGAAACGTTTTTGTTTTTAATGTTAGATTATGTTGGATCGGATTTATAAAACACCTGTTTGCATCTGTTTTTGTTTATTAGTACATTGGCACTCCTGTAGATTGTGCTGTGATGGAGATGTAAATAGACGTTAATTAAATGAAATGCTGGCTGTCACTGCGCGCTGTTGTTATGGTAATTCACCCTTTGCTCTGGCTGCATGGTCGGTGTAAAGTGTAGAGTAACACACTAAGTGCATCCACCACCCACTTCACTCAACTTCACCACCACCATATGAATCATAGTTCAGCGTGCGTTTTATCTCCACTGGTATTTTTCTTTGCATATGGCCACACAATTACAGTACAAAATGGTATCAGTAACATCCACTACCAATGATATCATGTACAGTACACTAACCAGGGCACACAAGCTTTTCTCCTTTGACTATGTTTTACTTTCCTTGCAAAAAACGACAAAAACAGAACTAAAAATCACAGTTGACCGTCGTATTACTTCCTAATACGCACCATAGTCAAAGTACAGCAATGTTACTGTATCCCCCTCGTCCCTCCTCTCCACTCTCTTCAAAAACTCTTTAGGTTTTTCCAACTGAGCGATTCAGACTCAGGCGCAACCGCACTGGAGGGGGAAGTCAAGTCGTGCTGGACTGCGCGATATCCTCGCACCGTTCACAACTAAGAAGACCTGACATCGCGTTTAGGCATGCTTTGAAAACCACCAAACAAAGAATGGAATATGTTGATTTTAAAAGTTGACCAGGGATTTCTAGTTGTGGGCTGTTTGCGAGGCATGGCTTTTCTTCTAACTTGCCTTATTCTATCTTGGTGAGTACATGGCACAACTCTTTTGTCTCGACTTTTACGCACGGGATGTACCCCTCGCAATCAGTTAGAAATAATTTTACACAACTTTGACTTTGATAAATGTTTTGTGCTTTGTTCAAAACGAGCTTACATTAGCGCATTTCTGTGTCTTTGCTGAAGTTACAGTACGAGCAGCGTTTGGGGGAATCAGCACGGTGACACCAGTATCTATTTGGATAACATCACGCGTATATTGGACAGATTATTGGATGGCTATGACAACAGGCTACGGCCAGGTTTTGGAGGTAAATATTAACGACTTCAAACGATTGAAAAGTCATAAACTAGTACCTAAAATGTTGCTTTGTCGTGCGTAAAATTAGATAAAAGTTTGTCTTTAGCTGTGCACGTTAAGTCTATAGTCTTCTGGTGATGTAATAGTTAAATCCACAGTTGAAATCAATGACAAATGTCCTAGTAACACGTGGAACCTGCTTTTGCTGAACACTTCGTCGTTTTATTTTGTCTATAACAATAAATGCTATCCATTTTGGTTTGTTTATAATATCAAACTGTCTGAATTCAATTAAATGCCTTTTTTATTTAATTAGAATATAATTACTGAGCCTACATAGTTCACTATAGGTCTCCTTTAAGTTTATTTGTACTATATATTTTATTTTATCATGCTGCCTTATGGATAAATCTATCTTTTCATTATCCTAATAACTAAAAACTTCCCTTTGCTGTAGGTCCAGTTACAGAGGTCAAAACCGACATCTTTGTCACCAGCTTTGGACCAGTTTCAGATGTCGAGATGGTTTGTAAACCCGCTCTGACCCTTTTAACCCTAATGCAAATCCATACCTACTTATCCTGCATGTGCAACAAATTAAAATGACTCTTTCTTTGCAATACTCTAGATATTTCCTCCTATATGTTTCTAGTTTCGCGTGTACATCAATCGTATATATACTCAAATCATGCTTCTCTTCCCTTCATTATTCCAGCATTTGGGCATGATGTCATTAGTGCAGCTTAGGATTTTAATCTGGTCGACAATCCCTGCGTTACAGAGAGGCAGAGTAGTGGAGATGTGGAGGATGTTGGGACGGGATAGGCCAGCTACTCCTGTCCCGGGATAGGCTGGATGTGGATGCGTGTGTCACAATGTTTAGGCTTTAAGCTGTAGATAGTGGTTAGTACCAGGGTCATGTGACTTGTTGGTGGCTGCTTTCATAGAGAGCCATGTAAAGAGCTCTTCAGGGCAACCAGCAAGGCCATCATCCATTTGATCTAAAAAGCCACCGTGCCCCGGGCACGATGTGACTCTGGATAGAGGCAGTAAAGTGGATATGGGAAATGATATGATTGGCAAATGAATGAAAGCTTAAAAATGTAGTCATAAAACTGAACTATGACAAGTTTGTTTAACGTTCTCATAAGAAACTACAAATAATCTTCCATATCATAATTACAAATAATAGTAAACTATTATAAATTAAAATTGTGCTTGTACCTTAGATTGCTGGACAGTGCATATTGTCTTGCAAGGATACCAATGCCTTTTTAAGAATATAGGTTCAAAATGCAAAAATGGGAAAAAGAATAAAAAAAAGATTCTGTTGGAAGTCTGTTGGGATGCATTGTCATTCATCATGAGTATTTAGTAGTATTGATGTTACTGAAAAAAAAATGTCTGAACTAAATATGTCAAAATGAGATGTACAAAAGCGTTATAATCATTTGTTTGATATAAATTAAAGCAAATACCATATGCCTGGTGCACATTTTCGCTTTGTGCTATTTGAAAGTAGTTATAGTGGGCACTTTGATGCAACATTTGGTCTAAACAACTAAATCTGAAAATGGCCAGACGTTTTTTTTATTTCCACAAACAAAAGACCCTCATGTTCTCCGTTCATTCCCAGAAACACATAAATAATTTAACTTAATATTGGGCAGCTGCTGTTGCATGTACCAGAAAATAGAGAAGCACAAATCCCATTGCCAGTATAGTCTATTTAGCAGATTCCAAAGACACCACAAACCCATCTGCCATGCTCGCAGGGGGTAATAGAGCCAGTAACAGCAGAACGCATTATCACTGGTAGTAGTAGTAGTAAAAAATAAAAATAAATCCTTAAATCCCTGTTGTGACCCTCTCCCAGGAATACACCATGGACGTCTTCTTTCGCCAGACCTGGATTGACGAGCGCTTGAAATTCGAGGGTCCCATAGAGATTCTGCGTCTCAACAACCTCATGGTCAGCAAGATATGGACGCCTGACACGTTTTTCCGAAATGGCAAGAGGTCGATCTCTCACAACATGACCACCCCCAACAAGCTGTTTCGCATCATGCAAAACGGAACTATCCTTTACACCATGAGGTAAAACAATACTGTCCAATTTACAAGAGCACTCCAATTCCGTCGCTAGCCAAGAGTGGAATCGAATACATTAGTTGCACTTTGTTTTAAAGGCAGGAAAATACAGTAAATTTACTTTGTTTTAAAGGCAGGAAAATATATAAAATTTCCTAGCCACTTAACAAAAAGTTGGTAGTTCAATTACCACCTGGTACAGTATGTAGTGCCAATGTCGCTAGCCAAGAAAAATACGTTAACTCCCTTTGTTTTAAAGGCAGGGAAATACATTCAATTTACCAGCCACTAAACAGAAAGTTGGTAGTTCGATCCCGACCTGGTGCAGTAAATAGTGCCAATGTTGCTAGCCAAGACAGGGATCAATTTAATAGTTACACTTTGTTTTAAAGACAGAAAAATACATTAAATTCACTAGCCACTATGGAGACAGTTGGAGCCATACCTGGATTATACAGCCAATGTGTCTTTGGGGAAGATGCATTACCCATCTTGCCTGTTAATGAATGTGCTAGTGTGATTGCAGTAATATGTATAGTGGTTGTAGGAGCAGCATGGGTGTCAATTCACTGGCCACTAAGCAGAAAGTTGATAGTTCAGACCCCATCTGGTTTATACTGCCAGTGTGTCCTTGGGCAAGACACATACCACCTTGCCTACATATGAATGTGCCAGTGTGATTGCAGTAGTATGTATAGTGGCTGTAAGAGCAATATGGTTGTCACGTTCAAAGGATAGCTGTGGATACATTTAGTCAAAAAGTGTATATATGAATATATATGTGTTATATGAAGTTATAAAATGTTTAGTAAACTAAGATACTTTGGGAGTCTAGATATTTTTAAATAAAACAAAATAAAATAATTATAAAATTTAATAAAGCCGTATTTGAGATTGGAGCTCTCTTAAAAGAAATACGGAACAAACTATTTTTAGCCCTATAGTTCATGTTGAAAGACTTGAAGCTAATCCCATTGGACAACAGCTCAAATATTGTCAAGATGATTAACTATTTAAGTTAGTGGCTCTAAAAAGGTGGTTTGGTTCCATTATTCCCATTTTTCCCGAAATGGAAAGAGGTCGCGCTCCCTCAACATGACCAACCCCAAACAAGCTGTTTCACATCATGCAAAACGGAAGTATCCTCTTCACCATGAGGTATCAACAATGCTTCCCAAATGTTTCGTCCCAAGCCAAGACCGGAATAGACCTGGATAGGAATTCAAAAAATAGCATCCATGAATATGCTCAGACATAAAACGAAACTATGGTCTGCCTTTTACAAAATAAATTAATAAATAAACAAGATATGTGCCATCTGATGGGGAAGAATAAGGCTTGGACCAGGTTTCAAACAAACAGCTTTGTTCCAATAGACGTGTACCATCAAAAAAGAGTCCCCGGAGTTACAGATGGCATGGAATTGTTTTTTTCTAAAATAAGTAGATGAAGTTTACTTTGCAAATATGAGTTGCTTGTATTTGGGAGGATTTTGAAATTCACTTGCTTGGTTCCACTTTTATTTCACTTCAGAGCACTAAGATTTAATTGCTTTTGCTGCAGGATTGGACTGCTCAGGTCTCAGCAATTTCAAAGGAGTGTTTTGTATTTAGGTGGTTATTTGCGATACTCTGAATAGCCATTTTTAATTAGTTACTTCTAGAACTGTTACTGGTTTGGAAAGGCGCAATTGCAAGGACTATTTTCTGCTTTAAATTAGGCTATACAATATTTAAGCTAGGCGTAGTTCTACAAATAAAGTTTTCATTTTGGGCCAAGAAAAAGACAAAAAACATGAATTGATCCAATGGCACAAACACAACAAGCTATCAAATTACACTAATAAAATCAATGCAGTAATGTGGAAGAATACAGTAAACATATTTGCATTTTCCCAATTGTACATACCATATAGTTGCTGCTTCACTAAAATGAGCCTTCAATAGTAATTATTAACTGTAGAATATAGCCAAGATTGTGTGTCTTCAGTATCATATGTGAAGTAGCTATTTCCACTTGTTCTTTTAGTTTTAATTGTGTTTAGTATGGCCATGACTGCCCCCTTACACAGTGGTATCTTAAAACTGCTGTCAAAGCTTGTCCCATCATAACTGATTGATACATCTCTTTCATTCAATTTGATAGACTCACCATAAACGCAGAGTGCCCAATGCGTCTGATGAACTTCCCGATGGACGGCCACGCCTGCCCGCTCAAGTTTGGGAGCTGTGAGTTTGTCTTTTGTTCTGGTTGATAGATGTCAAGTGCTTCTGTAAATGAGTATTTGACAAGTAATATAGTCAAGCTAGCCAGTAGATTTTGCATTGGTAGAAATACTGTAGGTTGGTGTCAATAATACAGCTGCAACACATAGTAAATGCACGAAAAAATTGAAATTGATCAAAGTCAAGATCTGATAGTTTTCAAATTCTGTTTCTCCGCAAGTAACAGTGGGTTAGATAATTAACTGAATAGAATGCCTTTATTCTCTCTGCAGAGTAAAGCAGCATAGAAGATTAGCCCTTATACAAAAATCCTTTCATTCGAAAGAAAATGCTGGTAATGTTTTCAGTTGTTTTAAGAAGAAGCATGTTGGTTGAGTGAAGTTGTTCCCTGTGTTTTATAAAGATGCTTACCCCATCAGTGAGATAGTTTACACTTGGAAGAAAGGTCCTCTCTCTTCAGTGGAGGTCCCTCAGGAGTCGTCCAGTCTGCTACAGTACGATCTGATTGGTCAAACAGTGTCCAGCGAAAGACTCAAATCCAACACAGGTAACTAACTATTTCTATTTTATTATATTATTATGATTGTTTTTTTTTTTCATAAAACATTAACACTTTGTGATTAAAAATAACTTTCCCAATTCACAGCTCTGTCTCCATCTGTTAAGTGTCACCATAGCTTCATTTAATGCACCATTGTGTTGTTAATTAATGCAGCTAAACTCGGCAAGTGTCGCTCCCAGTAACTTTATCAGTTCTTTCTTTCAAAGCACTAAGTTTCTTACCTTTTGAAATCAAATCTATCTTTTGTGCCTTCTTTTGTGCAGGTGAATATGTCATCATGACAGTTCACTTTCACCTTCAAAGGAAAATGGGCTTCTTTCTTATTCAAACGTATATTCCCTGCATCATGACTGTCATCCTGGCCCAAGTCTCCTTTTGGATTAATAAAGAGTCTGTGCCAGCAAGGACTGTGTTTGGTAAGTCACTTTTTACCCAACTTATGTGTTTTTTTTTAGTTGTAAAAAAACTTCTCAGCAAAATAGTCGGCAGATTTACCTTTTTTTGTGAAATTATCTAATGTTTAATATCACTTCAAAAATTAAATCTTGCTCAGTTTTGCCATTGAAAAAAAAGGGATATAATGAGCTATATAAAAACATTTTCATGCTACCATCCATACTAAACTGGTGTATATTTATGCAGTCGGTTTTGTCTGTCTGTTGACAAGTCAATAAAAAAAATAAAAATGTGCTGAGTTTTTGATGGGATATTCTTAAAAATAAACAGAGGTGTTGGTGTCAATCTTAAATACCATCTGGATACGGTATTTTTTATATATAATTGTTTTATTGGGTGCAAATGAAGAAGCAAACAAATGATTCGTTTTTGGTGTGGATCTGGCATTGGCAGATGTTTTCTTAGTGCTAATCGTTGCACATTTGAATAAAAGGGTCATTTTGCCCAAGCTTCATTGCTGCCCTTTAAGTTATAATTAATACAGTATGCACTTCATATTGTGTTTTTCTTACTTTGTTTGTTTCCAACACTCTAAAAGGATACAGTACATTTCTTAACCCACCACCCACTGCTTGACCCTTGTTTCTGACATGTTGAAGCTGGCTATTTTTCTTCCATTTAAATTCACTGTTATCGTTTGATGTTTTGAAACGCTTTTCCAAAACAAAGCCTTTCCCCCCAAATAACAGTTATCAGTAAATCTTAAACCTTTCTATATTGTCTTGTTTTCTGCCTTGCTATGAGACGCAACTGAATTAATTGGGTTTAAGTGTCCCTTTTTTAAATTGGTCATGGACAGGACCCACGAGGAGGAGGATGTTTACTTGAATAGTCTTGCAGGTTCTGCTCACATTACATTACGCTACAGTTGCCGTCATAGCTTTAGCCTCGGGAGCAGAGAGGAGGAGAGGAATAGACAGATATAGATGGAGGAAATGCATTTGAACAAAGAGACAGTGCTTGGTTAATTCAATGGTCCTGTTTCAATGGAAGATGAACTATACACACTAAAATGGTGACCTTCTGTTTTCATGCTTGTGAGCTTATATATATGATCAGCTTATCATTACATCTAGGGCTGTTGTCGACTAAGGAAATGGTCAGTCAACTAAAGTCATTCCTAGTCAAATGATTAATCGACAAAAACATTATTGCAAAGAGAAGTAGCTTGTCAGTGTAAACCAAACAAGTGACATAAAATTGATTTGGTAAAAGTACAATATATTTTAATATAAAATCTGCCTATGGACTACTGCTGTTACTTTAACTTTAATAAAATGAGAAACTAAAGTTATCAAGTCAAAAATTAGAACAGCTTTTTTGATGCAGAGTGAATGCTACTAACCGACTAATAAAATTTTAGTCAACCACCTCACTGATCACTTAATCGACCAAGCAACTATAGGCTGTCAGCCCTAATTACATTAAGCAAATGGATTGAGTCATGCAAATAAGTTCAAACCTGCTAAAGTTCCACCTAAGTACCAGAATTGAGAAGAAATGTGATTTAAGTGACTT
>JAVQKG010356950.1:0-14175 GCA_036025885.1 Hypseleotris bucephala | reverse complement strand
AGTTCTAGTAGACACTTTACTATTGTGATACAGAAAGGGCTAAATGGATGTGGCATTTACCTCAAAATTAGAAGACTTCTGGTTTAGATTTATAGATTTCACCACATCACCACTGTCAGATAGTGACAATGCTCTTGCGGAGGTGTGTGTTCTCTGAGTGCTTTTAGCTCTTATTATTTATTATTTAATATGACAATATGGCACTTGTGTCATATGCAACCAATGCAAACCCTGGTCTTCATGTTTTTGACACAGGAAGTTATGTCATATTTGACTAGGATGTACCAGTTATTTTCTTTATTCATTAAATTCCCACATTATCTACTGTGAAATTTTAAACCAAACTTTACATAGCAAGTCACTGCAAAGAAATCCCCATATTTTAGAAGTCGAAGGGCCTAGTCCTAATCCGAGTCAGGATAAAATACTGTTTGTAGAGTCACACAGCAAGACCAGGTGTGCATATCAACCTTATCTAATAGCTGTAGGATGTGTGTGTATGTATGTGTGTGTTTGTGTGCATATTAGGTTCCATTATAAGAACAGGTTGCTTGGCTCCATATGTGCGCAGTGTGCAGGAGAAGCTGGGAAAACAAGGCTCTCCGCGGCTCTCTGTGTTATTGCTACCTCCCACCTCCCCACGCCGCTTTTGAAGACAGGAAATAAGAGTCAGACCGCGGTCCGAGGGGCATGTGGCAATGGTTTATACTCCAACGACCTTTGACCTCTCCTCTCCACCCCCGTACGCGCTCTCACACCACTCCCCTGAGCCCCAACCCCGAAAATACAACCCGCCTGACCCCGCCCAACTCGACTGGACCGTACCGAGCCTAACCCAAACCCAGAATACCGGCACAATAATATAGGCCCTAAAGATTTGTTTGAGCGAGCAATGAAAAACAGATGGACTTTCTTGACTTGGGATTGTGAAAAGGGGGAAACAGAAAAGGGAGTCAAATATTTGAAAAATAACCCCAGGACGCTGTTTAATTATATCTATTTGTCTTGTGTGGTTTTGCTGGGGAGGCCTTGTAGTCCCCGACCGCTGTGCAATTCATTTTTTACATTATCTGATCCTAAATGCAGAGGAGATGGGTGGCAGTCATGTTGTGGTGTGGTGGCAAAACCTAGGGGCCCCTTTTGTGTTGTGGTGTCTTTGACTGCTTCACTGTCTTTTTTTTAAGTATGCATACGGATTACATAGATTTACTCCTCCAATGTACTGTAGCACATTCATCTTCTTTGGTAATGACCTTTATGCTGTCCAGTTGAATTCTTATTGTAAATACTTCATAAAAAGCCACAATTTGATGTCTTTTACAATAGTCTCTGATCTATTTGGATAAAAGGGAAATTTTTTGCAGGAGTACAAAGTATAATGATGCAAAACTTACTGTTATTAATGGTCCGACCTTTACTTATTCCACAGAGTGTACAAGGCACAGGGAGCTAATAATAGTAGTTAATAGTTCAGATAGTTGCACACTGCATAACTACAGGATAATCATATGCAGCTGTAATGGAGCAAGAAATATTAGGTTCTGAAAATGCTAAATAGAAGTAACATGGGGAATGGGGAAGAATCTTTATATTTCTACATGGCCACTTTATTAGGTAGACCTCTTTTGTGGCTGATGAACTCAAGCAATTAATAAGTCACATTGCAACAAGCAAATGGATTTAGTTATGCACAAACCAAGCATCAGAACGAAAAAAGAAAGAATTGTGTGGTATTATGTTCTTTGAATTAAGCGTATGATTCAAAAAGTAGCTTACAAAGATCTTTATATTAATAATTTTGTAACAGCCATAGTTACAGAATTAATTAATAAAGCAAAAAAAAAAAGAAAGATGCTAATGCTTATGACTATATCTTGTAAGTCTGGCCTTATGTCCAAAGCATGGCTGTCTTCTCTTTAATTCTGTCCTGTCTCTTCCTGTCAGTCAGTCAGCTGGCAGTTTGTTAATCGTCGCATGAATCTTAACTCTGTATTTCAACAGGAGAATGGTATCAGAAATGTTCTTATTCAACTGTACATAGCTTTATGGCCAGTTTCCCCTATGTTTACAACATTCTCAGGTTCTCAACCATCAAAAGTTGAAGCAGATGAGCTCTTCTTGGCGGGTGACTGTGCTAATGGGTTTGATACTGATGTCATGGCTGGTGACATCATCACAGCGTGCCAGCAGCAGAACAATAGAGGGGCTTCTGCCTGGTGTTTCGAGTTGTCTTTTGGCAACACAGAGGGAGAGAAACAGAGTGCACCCAGATTGATGTATCCATTTGGCTTTCTTTTCAAATCTGTCTCTTTATTCACATATTCAAATTTTCCTGTGTGAGCTTTTGTAGGGAGGAAAACATTTGGATTTGTTCTGCCGACTTTATGTCTCTATAACTGCCTAAGAATGGAAGCGGTCTGTCACTTCACATGGGATATCTGGTTGCCCCACTCCAAACTGGTCACACTTTTTAAAACGCTAAACTAATATAGACTTGATATTTTTGCTTTAAAATGTATAATTAGTATGAATGTGATTCTTTGAAGCTTTTTTGGGGGTATTTTGTAATTCACAGAATGCAACCAAACAGCAACAAAAGGGCAAAGTTGCTTTGTTACCATAAAATATATTATTTTACCAATATGCCTTGTCTAGTTTTTCTTTCTTCTACCCTCCTTGTCCGTCTCTCCTAACCTGCTTCATCTGTCTACAACTCTATCTGTCCTTTTTACAGGACTCTGAGCGAAAGGGCTTCATGAACAAGCTTTACGCCATTCAGGACGTGTGCATCAGTGTACAAAACGCCCTGGATGAAGTGGCCTCCTATGGCGAGAGGATAAAGAAGTGAGTTGTTAAGACTGGCTCGCTCTGCTCTTCATTGTTCACGCATATTCACTGTATTTTTTTGATTTGGTTTATTTTCACATTGCCAGGTTGCCCCCTGATTCCCAGTGCCAACCTGCACTGTAAAAAATAATAGTAGATCTAAAAAAGTTTCCTAGTTTTGCTAAATAGTTATACTTCAAATTATATTCAGTTTTTAGAGTGTTATAATAATTTGCGTCAATATTCCTAAATAACAAATTAAAAGGGCAAATCCAATATATAATATAATCCTGTTTGTCATAGGGTGGGGCCATGATAATATTTTATGTTCGACACAATGTGGAGAGTTTCATTGTTCTCTGACAAAGTGTATCCAGTGTTCCATAGGGGTCAAAAACATGGGGGCGCTAATTAATTACTTAATTAATATTTATTGTAGATGTACCAAAATCAATCCAATTTGGCGTCTTTACTATATCTAATAGTCTGCAAAGTTTGAAAATAATCTGCCATTTCGTTTTTGAGTTATCACATTCACACGGCCAAACTGCGGACCCGGGTGAATGTGATTCCATAATACTGCCAATATAAAATGAGTACTTCTAAAAAAGAAAGTTGATTTGCACAAAATAGATGATATGTCAGGTTTAAACCAGGTCAAATCAAAGCCCCTCTACCAGAGACTTGAACTTCTGAATACCACTTGAATTAGCCGTAGTGCCAACAATGGTCTCCTATACCAAAGTTTGTTTAGGATGACAATTCTGACATCTCATCCTCAAGGACAAACACTGCCTGTATATATCTTCACATCTCACATGACCCCTGTTTGACTAAAGCATATACAGTACAGGAATGCATGCATCACCCATTAACATATAAATATGGTAGGCTTTTATGAACCAAAACTCCTTTATGAATCATCTGCAGCGTTTATTCAAATACATAAAAAATAAATTCCATTTTAATGATAGCATTTTGAACTGTATACCTGCAGTCAAAGGTAGGAACATTTTAAATTAAAGTGAACACGTTTTTTATTTAGAGGATGCCATCTTATTGATAGTGTGTCTATGGAGTTGTGGTCTGCATTTGTGCCGGCATTACTGACCTAAGACTTTTAGTAAACACAATTTCCTCCTGCAGACGCTGTGATGAATTTGTAGCAATGTGGTGTTCGGATAGATGCAGGTTTAATTCAAAAAGCATTAAATGGCCTTTCTGACTTCTTATAGTGGTTTATTTGGACTTTAGATTAAGTGAGGCTTGCCCATGTCTATAGCTCAATGCAACCTTTTTTGACTCTTTTCTGCAGCACTTTTAACTGGACTGTGCCTTTCCTAAGTTGGCTGGCCATTGTTGCTCTTGGAGTGGCCACAGTCATCGTCTATTTCATACCACTGCGGTACATAGTGCTACTCTGGGGTAAGAAAACATATTTTAATGAAAGTACAATATTTATTAGCATTTTTATGTGTTTTTGCTTCACCATTCCTTACCATTTTCTTGTTTCCTTAGGGGTAAATAAATTCACTAAGAAGTTACGGGACCCTTACACTATAGACAACAATGAGCTGCTAGACTTCCTGTCCAGAGTGCCATCAGATGTACAAGTGGTAGGTAAACTTGTTATATTTGTAGTGAAAATTATAGATATATAGTTATAGATATATAACAGCTAACATCTAGATAAATTTCAGAATTACAGTGGAATGACCACAGTATACGCCTAACAAGGGAAGGTATTCTAGCCAATAGGATTGATTTGGCCCATACAGTAAGATAGCAGACTTTAAATGTTGCTTGCTAGTAATTGGAACAGAGTGTAAACCAGAGTTAACCAGCCCCATGCGGTTTTGCTTCTACATTAACCGTGAGATCAGATTAACTTTGTGGCAAAAGACTACAGATGCTTCGTTAAATGTGTAAAATATAGGTGTGCGTGTGCCAGTGTGTGTTTGTGTGTGTGTATGTAACTCTGTACCGTGCCGTGCAGCCTGGGACAACGTGTAGTTTAAACAGCAATTAAGCAGCAGCTTGTGAAAGTCGTTGTGTTATCCAGCACACACGGTGTCCGCTGCGGCCGTTAAGCCCCGCTGTGCAGAGTTCAACCCACATGTTTAAGTCCACATAGACACACACATGCAGATGCAATCCCCTGCCACATCAGCACTCACACACTTCCTCTTTGATTGCTTAGGGCCTGCCACTTCTTTCATCTTTACAGGGTCATAATCCTTGGTCCCCTTTACACCCCTCCAGCCCCCTGTGTTCTCCCCTCTCAGCCCTTGGTGCACTTTTACAGTTTCAGAGCGTCCAGGCCTGATGCAGTCATACAAGGCACAAGGCAGGTAGCCATGTGTTTAAATGAGCCCAAGCTGTCCCCTTTAGTGAAGTGCAGCCACCTTACACACCTGCAGCCCGGGGGTGCAGAGGAGGGAAGGGGCCCGGGCTCGGCAGGTACCAGGCCTTTACAAGGGCCCTAATGAGGGCCTGCTGGCTGGGGGAGGTGAGGGCAGACATGAGGCTCTGGTCTGATGCCCGTGCTGCTGGGCTTGTGCCTACTGTATAAGTAATTCTGTAAGAGCTACTGTAACAGTTATTGATGCAGCTGTTGCAATGGTAATTGTTGCCAGGTTTTACTGACAGTCTGGAGGTTCATTGAGCAGGAAGGGTGAGAGAACGGAGACAATAAAGAGGCAGGAAATAAAAAAACAAAAACAGAAAGACTAAAGAAGGACCAAAAATAACAGGATAGAACAGCAATACATTGCACTCTGAGGCCTGCTGCTGGGCTCATCCTTACATCCCATAAATGATTGAAAACAAAGTTTAAAAAGTCATTTGAACATAGTTTGTTACATTAATAACATTTTGTCATGTTTTGAATGTGATAAAATAGGTGAGACTCAGACACACACTGAAAACTGTGCTAATTACTTTGTCACTGAATACAAAGGTGAGTGTCGTGCTTATGCCGTGCTCTGCAGTTTTTGGCTAAAAACAGATCAGAACGTTCTGCTCCGTGGTGCATCTCGCTGCCTCTGGTGGTAGCTTCACCTCATTGACTGCTCCCCCCTTTAATGGGTCAAGCCCTCCGTAGGGATTAAGGCCCTTAGGCTCGTTCATGACACAGGGAGGTGCTGAGGTCCAAATGGAACGTCCCCCTCCCGGGCACCTGTCCATGGCACACACTGGCATCAGAGCAGCCTGGGCCCTCTATGGCACACACCCTGGATGACTGATAAAGTACTATTTCAGGACCTGCTTTGACCTAACACACAAACACCATCTCCCAGCAGTGATGCATGTAGAGTGGGTTTAGGCTGGTCAGGGTTATGTCCCACAAAATTTGGAGATGCTTCATTGGGGGGCTAGTGACTTAGAGATAAAAGGGCATAAAAGCTTAAAGGCTTAAAATGCAGTTCTTAAAGTAAACTGCTTCCATATAGCTCTGTTAATATGCAGTACATAGTTATTTTATGTTCAATGTTTAATATGTTGGATGATTTGTTTGTCTTAAGTGAATGAAGGGTTCAGGTCACTATCACTATAAAATCACCTCTCCTCAAATCCCAGAAGTGCGATGCCTTTTTACCACCAGACAAGTTTACTTAAATATGACATCCCCCTGTGAGTAGTGATCTTAAATCCTAACCTTGATCTGTGTTGTACTGTCTGTGTAAAGGTGTCTCTCCTGGGATTTTTCTTGTATCTTGTTTCTAACCAGTTGAGCCTACAGTATCTCCATGGTCATAATTGTAGGATTTCTTTGTGTCCTCTTCAACAAGGCCAAATGGAGCACCTTTATAGCGCTAAGTATTCCCAACCTGGTGTTTGGGAGGTGTTGCCGCACTAGTATGTTTTACGACACCATTAGCCATGTGAGCTGCTGAGTGCATAAGTAGGGCCAAGGCAATTAGCATGCCAAGTGGTCCTTTATGATGGGTGTAAAGAGCCGGATCAAAACCCCTGTACAAAAATAAGCATGAATTCCAATTTAGGGCGTAATGAACAGGGGGGAGTAAGGTTAAATATTTTTATATAACATTTAGATTTGGCATTGAAACTCAGGATAGTTGGTTGATGCGTTGCCAGGTGCCATCACTTGAGTGGACAGAGGTTTCACTCTCCTTGTCTTTGTCCTTTTTTAACTTTTGTGACACATTTAAACATTTCTCTGGAAGGGGCCAATTAGTCACTATTCAGCATGTGTCCTGCTATAGCTCTGTGGCTAATAGGCAAAACTTTTTATTTTTCGACTTTTTTATTCTATTGGCTGATGTCACCTTGGCTTTACATGCCTTTTCCAATTACAATAGCAGTGCTGCGATGTGCGCGTGTCAGTAGAGGTTATAATTGTTTCCTTAGAAAACCATAATAACCCTCTGTAAGGCATCACAAAAGATAAAACTGCTGACTTTTGTGCTTTCGCTGAACAGAATGACACTGTGTCATTAAACCATTGCCCCATTACCTTTATTTACTCCCCTGTTCGCCTTTTTACATGCCCTGTCACCCACCTCCGTCGTGCCTTGTCTATTGGCCCGTACCGGCAACATCAAAACACAGTGAGAGAGGCAGAGAAGCAGGTCCCGGGATGCTTCGTGGGTAACACCGTTAAACTAAGCCTGGTACATGGCGCCCCTTCAGCAGAGCACACTTCAAAGCCTGTTTTTGCACTTGTACTGTCAACATTTGAGAAAGAGGAGTGAGGGTGGCGCAGCCTTTGAGCAGCGCTGGGTCTTTACCTCTCTTACCGTTGATGTTCCCTTTAAACTCCCATCTCGTGCTACCAAATTGCTTATGTGCTTGTCGCATTACCACATTTCTTTATCGTTTAAACTTGCGCCCAATTCTGGATTCTTTTATTTTGCTAACGTCCCACTTTCTCCTTAAATTTTTAGCCTTTTTTTGCCTTTGCTGAGTCTTGCTGTCTGTTCATGATGTTTTGCGTGTGTGTTATGGGTAAGGTGAACAGGGAGCCAAGGGTATAGTATCATGCAAACATGTCACCTGTAAGGTTGAATTGAATCATTGATGTATTTCCAACAGTTGGCAGCTCTTCACAGGGAAAAAAAAGCTATTTGATTGAGATTTTTTCTCCCCTTATACCCGTTCTTTTTGTTACTTCCCCTTCACCATACTTTCTTCTGACATGCAAACTTTTCTTTTGTTTGTGAGTTTCTTGTTTGGACAGGAATGTCAACTCTGAATTAAATTGCTGTGTTCCCTTTTTTGCTGCTGTAGGCATTTGGTCGTGTAATGGGACCACTAACAGTCAGTGATCCCAAACAATACCTGTCCTACTTTCAGATGAGAGGCAGATGAAACTTAAACGAGGAAGAAAAATTGTGGATTTGTTGTATGTCAAAAATATTGCATCATTTAAACTGTAGCTAGTGGCTATGACAAGAATTAAGTCCTCTTGGTCCTTTGGGTTGAAATTGCTGTCTGCTTTACTTGGCCCATCTATAAAGGGATTCACACCCACATGAGAGAAGTGTCTGTCATTGAGAGTTCATAGATGTGCTCCTGCCTCACCCAGAATCCCTGCAGCTTTCTTCCTTGTTTGTTTTGTTAGTTTGCTCTGCCCTTTGGCCTTTCAATGTAGATCTTTTTTTTTACTGTTTTTGCCCCCTTTGGCCTTTCAATGTAGATCTTTTTTTTACTGTTTTTGCCCCCTTTGTCCTCAACTATTCTTGTTTTCTTCAAGTGTTTATTTAGATTTGTGTGTTCAGACAACGTAATGTGCTCGTGGATTTTAATAAACATATTTGAATTACTTAGAAAGACAAAGGGAATCACAGTCTTGATCTCGCGACCTCTAAAGCGTTCTTGTTACTATAGTGAGCAATAAGAATAATCCCATTTTGTATTGATACAGTAGACATAGGATGGTATGAGGACCATACTGTGGTTGGCAGTGGTGAAGCAGGTTGTCTACTAACTGGAATGTTGGTAGTTGTTTCTCACTTGAACCAGTCCATGCTGTTGTGTCGTCCTTGGGGAGGAAGTTTTATTTGGCGGTCATAAGAGAGGGTACTGGAGAATTGTGACATCCATGTCTCTGGCTACCCGGGTCAGCTGTGGCTAGAAAGGTAGCTTACCACCATGAGTGTGAAATTGTAGTGTGCGATACAAAGTGGCAGTTAAAATATTGTAATTACAAAAGAATATGATTACCGATATGTTTATGTTGTATATTTGGTATTTATCTTTGCATGGAAGAGTGTACTGGGAGAAGATGCATATCCAAAGCCTTGATACCAACATACACTGAGGGATGCCACTGTTCCCGTCCACTGTAGACAGAGCCACCAGGAGACAGAACAGAGAAGCCATATTGACGTCAGTTTGTTGCTCGGCTGGAGAATCACAGGGAGTGTCAGTCAGTCAGACAGGCACAGAGTAGCCTACACTACATGAGCCTGGAAGGAATCCCACAAAAGATACTGGCTCTTTGGTGCTGAGACTGTTAAATCTGATCTTAGTATTCTGATTTAGTGGCTAGTGCTTGTCAGTGTGTTGAATGTGTCTAGGATAGTGTGTACTGTGCACATCAGAAAGTCGAAACTGCTGGAGTGACAGTCTCTGGTTCTTCACTCTCCTCCACTGTGATGCTGGCTCTTCTAAGTGTCCATCACTGGTGAGGAGTTTGCTAAGCTTTCTGTCTCTGTTCAGGAAGTATGTCGCCAAATTAAGATTGAACTGCAGCATGTGACCACCATCTGATTGATCTGGGTAGGTTGTAGAGCTCGTCAGTGAAGGGAAAGTAACATCGAAAATATACATATAGTACATTTAGATTCAAGGATTCATGTCTTTTTATCTGCTAAATAAAGATTGACAGGGTATTTGATGCCTTCCTCTACTATGGAAAACTGAAGCTAAATTGGCCCTGTTTGGTCCAGTAGATTTTGTATTGCAAATGCTGTTGCTGAAAACATTTGGGTATTTACTGTATGCTTGAGATCAGGCTCCAGTTTGGCTCAGACTTTTGTCCAAAAAGGTTTTGAGTGAGTCACCCCTCCTGTCTGTGGTGCCCTTTCCCTCCCTAATATCCTCCATGCAGAGATGACTCTTGTCTTTCCAAGCTTTCCCATGAGCCCTTGGCCTGGTCTGTTTGTTTGTGTGATCCCTTCCCTTAGGCCACTGTTTCACATCTGTGGAAGTATGTGTGTATTTGTATCTGTTGTGTATCTGCTCTGCCTGTGAGCTTTGAACAGCCTTGTGTGTGTAGTGTGTATTGTGTGTGTGTTGTGTTCGTGCTGTAATCAGTGTGTAATCCCTTCCCCGAGGCCACTGTTCCACACAGCTGGACTCGGAGCCCCTCTGGAGACTTGTGTGCAATTCAAGCATCCTTTGCTCTTTCCACCTGACCGGTTGGTGTGTGTTTGTGTGTGTTTGTTTTAACAGGTGCAGTACCGAGAGCTGAAACTGGATCCCAATCCCAGTCCAAATAAAAGAAAGAAAAACAACCCCGGGTAGATGACTTTGTCCGCCCACCATCTTCTCTCTTCTCTACTTTTGTGTTCTTGGACTATTACTGGACACTGAGGACCAGTGGGAGACAGACCATCTCAACTGTTCTTCAACTAATGTTGTTTTCTGTATGAGGTACTTCCAACGAACAGTGTCACATCATGAGATGTAATTTTTGTATAAAAGGACATAAGTGTCTTGAATTCTTATCATTGTGATACATATGTTTGAAGCATTTAAAGGATGGATTGATGGGATGACCCTTTACTGGTCCTTATATCCATCACTCTGATAGCTCAGAGGACTCGGTCAACTCCCCTGCCACGTAATATCACACAAAGACTAAAACAACTCTGAACATGTGAACTCACTTTTACAAAGTGACATTTTCATTTCAACTCTGTTCTTCAAAAAATAAGCCTTATCCTTACATTTCACATAATCACACTGCATTAGACAATTTTCATTATTTATAATTTTAATGTATTTGGAATGTGTTTATATTTTTAATTGTTTTTTATACTTCTAGCTTGAATGTGGTAATAATGTTAACGTTTGCTGCCAGTAATTTGAATTGTTTCCACTTAACTCTGCCAGCCGCACTGATTAGTAATTACACAGGTAGCCTCCAGATACAGTCTCTTCCATAAACACAAGGTGGACAAACAAGTTGCAGGCTTGTATTGCTGTCTGTGTCCAGAAAAGCTTTTACACATGTAACTTTAGGAAAATGTCTTCCTGTTTATACTTGTCACAAATAGTGGTGATTTACACAATAGTTATTGTGGTTTTATATCTTTCTTTTTCAATCAGAATTTTTTCTGTAGCCAGGCATTATGTTGAGTACTGCCTCATATCAAGTCAATCAGAGGTTGCAGCAGACCAAGTTGTGGAGGTGTTAATGTAGATGTCATGTCTATGCACAGTGTCACTAGTACAGGAAGTCCTTTAGGCAGCCACAGCCCTAATCTTGTTTGAAAGGCTGGTCTCGTTTCCTCTCATCTCCCTGTGTGTGTGTGTGTTTGCCTCCACAGCCACACACTGCAGCATCCATTTACAGACAGATGCACAAAGACTGCACAGGCTATGTTGTACTAGCTCTCAGATAAAAACCAAACATCCCATTTGCGCTTTCTCTCGCTCTTAGGCACATAGACACATAAACATGCTTTCTGTGATGCTGTGCCCCAGGCTGGCCGCCCTCTCCATCTGCCCCACCTTGTGTGCCCACAGCTCAACTTTGATCTGTCTTTTTCACACACACAGTGACTTGTGTATGTAAACCGTGTGTGTACTGTACCAGTGTTTGCACGTTTATGCATCCAAAGACATGTTGCTTTCCCTAATGTTGGTATGTGTTACGATTGTATCTCCCCTCCAGCTGTAGCCTGATGTGCAGATTTGGTCTGTGTGTGTCAGCATGTAAATATGTCTATGTGTGCTTGTGTAGTCTAGCAGAAGTGCCAGCTGTTATCCAGTGCTGCTGGTGTAGAAAATCATCCAATAGATCAGCAGCGAGTCACTGTGACAGGACAGGGGACATGGGCCGGAGATGTCAGGTAATGTGTACAGTGCAAATGTTTGGTCAGGTTTCAATAGATTCTTTTAGTTTAATAGCATTTAAATATATGCACTTTTAGTTTTAGTTTTAAAAAATACAAAATGCAAAGACAGAAGTAATAACATCTAAATTACGTGACTACACTTTGTCTTCACTGCACTACTATACCTTTTTGAAAGTCAAGCAGGTTACTCCCATCTTTTTTATCACTGGTTGATAGCTGTTCACATCATTCTGTCTCTTCATGATAATTCCACACATACAGTGATGTCTAGATAATGTGGGTGGAGCTAAAACCAGATAAAGGTGGGCTTACAAAGAATACAAAGAAAGACTAAATTTAATCATTATAAAAAATTCTTACATTTACTTAACTTGCCTAAAATATTTACACAGTACAGTATGTGCGCACACTTTTCATACTTTTCTGAATTCCTCTGTGTTGTCATGCTTCTCTGTCTGTGGTCTTCTCATTCGTCAGTGTGTGGGGTGGTGACCCTGTCTGAAGCACTGGTCTCTAGGGCTTCTCTCTTGAGCATCTGTTGAAAGATCACAGCTCGGGCTTCACCACCAAGGTCTGATCTCATCCCACTGTTCCCTGGCTCTCAATCTTTCTTTTCTCTCTGAGCTCTTAAAGGAGCCCCCATAACTTTAACGCAAACTTTTCTGAGCTTTACATGCTGTTATTGTCTTCCATCAAAAACAAACCTAGAGTTGTGTTTTGTTTTTGTTGTTCATTATTGAGTAATGTTATTAGCTGAGGCCCTGACTTTCTCTGGGATAGAAAACACTTGGTTTTACTTTTCTGCAAAGATGACTAGCTGTTTTCCGATTGTTGCATTGGCTGTAGAAGTAAAGTGGTGTGGTTTCAAAAGTGGATTTCTTACAATTAAAAAAAAAGAAATGTAAAAGACCTATTCTATTATACAAAATAGGAAATCTAATCTGTCACGTTTATTTATTTGCTTGAGTCTTTTCCCTGGCCTCTACACCATGTCAGATCAGACTTTGTGGGTTACAACTTTGACCAATAGTAGTTGAGTTTTACTTCCCCAGTCCTTCCCCAGGCTTCTACAGACTTTAGATGGCATATTTTATGTATAAAAAACAAGGTCAGATATTAAATTTTAAGCAAGTATTATTTATTTTAAGAAAACTTGCAGACTATACATTAATTGGAAATTAGGTGCATGCTTTTCAGCAAAAAAGCAACCGCACTTTAACTAAATATTTCAATTTGTATTTTTTACATGAAATGCAGCAACTGTAACTCCACTCGTCTGTGCCATTTTGTCATCTTCTTACCCTGTCTAACAGCTTGCCATTGCCTGTGTACCCTTTACCACCCAGCCTCCCTCTTCTCCCATCCATCTCCATGCTTAAATATCAACAGGCTCGGATCTGTCACTCCGGAGGGCCATTGATTTTGTTTTGTTGTTTTGAGGAATCCACTTGGAAAGACAATAACAGAGTGTCCCCAAAGAGCAGCGTTGCAGACTGATTATATCCTCCTCAACAAACACACTCATGAAGGATGGCTTTTTACAATGCCTGTCGGGACTGTTTGAATGGCAGATATGTATGTGTGCTACTGTATGGAGTTATTTTTACAGCCAAGTGTGGAAATAGTTTTTGTAGGGCTGGGCAATATGACCAAAAAAATCTAAATAATGACAATATGTTTTGTTTTTTGTAAACAGATAGCATTTTTAAGTGTTTAGTGGTAACACATTTACCACAGGTTTAGGTTTAAGTTTTAAGTAGTCAAACTGCAAATTAATTGGCAAAATATCATATATGTGGCACTTCTTAAAGGTTGTATTGAAGTTAAACTAAAAAGTAATGTGTACCGAGTGGAAAACCCATAAATCTTCATTGCTATCACAGTCTATAGATTTTTTAAAAAAGAAAAATGAATTTAAATATCAATTTTATGAATTTTTGGTCATAAACCAAAGTGTTTTGTTTCAATTAGAGAACATTTAGATGGAAGAATGTAACAGACTGAAAGAAAGCACTTTCATTTAAGTTCAAATGAAAATTATTTATTTTTCAAATATAATATTGTAAATAGCTATTGGAAATAATTTATGGTTGTGTTTTATATTGTATGCCTGTTGATAATAATATAGAGTAAGTGTCTGCCTGCCTTATTTTATAAAATGTCTTTTGTGCTTGCATTGTTGCCTGCCTGTGACATTGCTTTCATATAAGCAAAGACAATAGAAGATGAGGACCTGGATATGTATATTTCTGGTTTGAGAAATGAAAAATGTGAGCTTATTTTGAAAAAAAAAGAGAGA
>JAVQKG010356835.1:0-10305 GCA_036025885.1 Hypseleotris bucephala | reverse complement strand
CTTTTTACTATGTCTGACGGAGTTGACATAAATCCGGGTCAAAAGAGAAATATGCCAATTTGTTGGTTGTATAGTTAAGACCTTACACTACAGAAATATATACCTCTCATATATGTAATATGAATTTTTTTTAAATGAATTTTAAAACCTGTTTTGTCCCAACTCTCTGATTTATAAGTGTTCCTGTTGTCCTCTTAAGCACATGACACCTCCTTGATTGTGGAGTGTCACTCTGCATTAAGTCAGTTCTCGTGGTTGAGAGCTCTCAGTGTTGCAGGCAGAAGTGTCATAAAAATAGGTAAAGTGCAAGTACATCTCATATTTCATCCATGAACTATTAAGTCTTTCACCTTTTGTTAATAATTCCATTTTTGATGTTACCCCTATCTGGTTTAAACAATGGCTGGACAGCAAAACAATATGCCATGCTTTTTCTTGTATAATTTTTTACCTAAACTGACACTGGAAAATAACGTATTAGAAAGATTTTGCAGTACAATATTTATATAGGCTGCGTATTTCACTTTTTGTTTAACTCCAGTGCAACATCTGACAGCTACCTTAATATTGAACTTACTGGTCTATATATTTCATTTTATTTAGCTTGTTTTCTAACCGTGTTTTTTGAAGAGATTTTAAACGCATTCACTTTTACTTTAACAAACCCCTTAAGCATTTTGGATAAATATAGTAGGCTACACCATGCAGCTGATGTTGCCACAAAATCTGTCATATGTTGTGCTCCAATATGTTATACTGGATGTAACATAGAAGCATTTAACCATTTTTATTGGTGCTTTCTAACACGCCAGTTTCTATCAAAGATGACAGACACTTTATCAAACCCCTTATTTTTTCCCCCAGAATTCCTTTCTGCATCCATCATGTCTCCATTAAATCACACAGCCTTACCAAAGACAAGTGTTCCCACCTGTGTTCCTATTTGCCTCCTTTTCACTCTTCCTTGTCTTCCCTGCACACGTCACATGATCCACTGTGAATTGAGCGTCAAGTGGGTCTCACCAGCTGCTGCCTTTGCCTGCTAGACTGTTGTTATTAAAATGAATGTGTTTAGACATAGACTCATATGTGAGGCTCTGCCAATCTCTCAAGTGCCCTTCAACACTCCTGCCTGTCTCCTATACTGCAGCCTACACTACACCCATGTGAAAGAGCTGTAAAATCATTACCACATTCAATCTTTCTTAGAGCACTGTAAAAGCTGACAGGTTAACACGGCCTTTAAAGAAATGTAGGAAACTGTCTCATACTCCAAAGTGTAATGAAGTAATATAGTCACATTAAGGGAACATTAGACTACACAGTGAATGTAGAAAATCCTCCTAAAATTCAATATAACCTATAATATCAGTGGAACAGTCAAATAAGTCTAATACATTTTTCCTGATCTGATTGTCTAGAAATGCCTTTCCCCTTTTAGGACTCTTATTGCTATTCTATTTATTAAAATTAATTTATATCATTCTGCTTATTGCTGTTAGCAGTTGCAGGACTAGGTCTATCACCATAACTATGGGCCTTAGGCAGTGTACACCACTACAATGGCCTAAAACACAGACAGACAATCTTTCACTTACATTCATTTACTAGAGCAGTTTTTTCAATACAAAGTTTCCCTAACCTGCTCTTTGAATAATAATTTCATTTCATGAAAAACTTATCAGTTTTTAAGGCAAGGTTTTCCTATTTGAATGTAATGTTCAGTTCAGTGTCAATTTTACAGTGACCCAAACAGACATATTTTTAAATGAGTTGGACACTGGCGAGGTCACTCTTGAAGGAAAAAGATTTGGAGTTCTGATTTTGTTCCCTTTGCTGGGGTCAGTGAGGGCTCAGTCTTAATGATGCCTCCAATCACAAAGGCAGCGTCCAGTCTCTGACAGGTCAGCGGTGCACCTGTAATTTAAGTACAGCTTATATGTCTTATTTTCTGTCTGACCTCTCTGTCAGTCAGGCTGCTTCTTTTTGTCTACCTCTATATTTGATCCTGTTCATGCATTTATGCATTTAGAAACATAACCTCTAACCATTTTGCAACAGTAATATATTTTTGCTGCTGCAGACTCTCAAATTCAAGTGAAGTGTTCCAGGCAAGGGCAGCCGAGCCTTCAAAATGTTTAACTTTAGTGATCATTTCTCACACAAAATGTAATTAGCATTTGGTTCTGCAAACCTAATATTTACATTACTGAGTTTGGGAGAAGCATGAAGAAACAGAAATATGTGAGCCGCATACATGTTTTCTTGAAGGCAAAGTGTGGTCACAAAACTAGATTTTAGGGCAAGATACTACAGGTAAATAGGATAAGAAATCGCTGGCTTGTTGAGATAACAATTTAAAACTTTTCCTACAGATTGTTGACATTGACATCCATTTGAGAAAACTGACTGTATATTGTCCATATTAAAGGTTATTATAAAACATTTTAAGGTTTATTTTCTTTGTTTCCAAATGAAATCTGACCTGTTAGAAGGCCAAAAATTCCAAAATTGAAAAGATTTTTACCTGTAGTGTCTTGCCTTAAACTCAATTTTTTTTAAAAACTAATCCCAGAAAATCTGCCTAAAACATTTGCCCAGCAATTTATACTTTAATTGCTTTGAGACTGTTAAACTCCAGCCCTATACCATATATATCTATACTCACTTATTCTCTGGATGCATATGTGCTATACAGCTGTCTACCCTTCATGCTACACTGATTACGGTTCCCATGATTTCTTTCTAATACTTCATATCTGAGTCATTTAATTTATAATCTACAATAAGACCGTGGGTAGACTGTATTGTTCATTATTTCTGACTGCAAGCTGCACATCTAAAAAGAGAGAAAAAAACACGATAATCGTGAGTTTGTTTGCTCCTTTTCTGTTGAAATCAAACAAAGGCTTCATTCAGCGTCTATCTGTGAGCATGCAGACTGAATACAAGACTTGACCAATGTACTTTTGTCTAATCGCACAGTGGACAGAGCGGAGGAGACAAGGTGGCAGTCAGGTGGCAGTAAGTGGGCAGGTGCAAACAGGTGGTTCTGTCCTAGTTCCTAATATCTGAAGGAGTGACCTGTGGTACCTCCGCTGCTGTGAGCATCACTGTGTTTGGTGTCTGGGGACAGTCTATCAGTCTATACAAAGACAACAGCAGCACCAGATAAAGAAAGGAGAATAGTGGACTGCTCTTAGACATAACATAACTGTAGTTCGTCATTAGGTTCCTGTTAAAAATAAGACAATGCTACTAATTCTAACCATTTATTTTCAGAGACTTGTATTGATCTATTGATTGAAATAACTGCCATGTCCGCCTGTGATTCCAGACCTGTTCTGAAGAGATTTTTTTGTCTTTGATACCACTTTTTGCTTCTTTTTCACTTCTTACTATGGCATAGCAAATCATCTGTTCAATTAAGTAGTGACTTGCATATTACATTTTACCAATAAATCCTGATAGCCCTTTCCATTTATTCACCTGGAAGTGGCTTTAAAATGCACTAGCCTGTTGTGATCCATAGAGACTTCTTTTCTAAAATTTCAGGTGGTAGTGAGTGGTAGTGTGGTCATCCTTTAACTTGAATGATTATTTTGTCACTATACAATTTTTCAAAGTAGCCCAAGAATAATGCATCAATTCACATTTAACTTAACTTATTTTGTACATTACTGTTGTCTTCACTTGTTAACTAGATGGGTCCTAAAATAGCTTATAGACTTTTGAGATATCCCACAAATTATGCCATAAGGGAAATCAGGAGGTGAGGTTAGTCATTATCACTAATCCTAATAGAATCTTTAATGCTACCTAAGAAAGTCAGTCCCATCTGCTCTCCTTACCTAATGGTTTAATAATAGCTGCCCTTTTCTTTTACTCTGTGACTTTAGCTGAATCGAAGCTGTCTTAAACACACATGTTCTTAGTGTGGCATTGATTTTCGTCTCTCTTGTGAAGAATACATATAAGTGTGTGAGCACATGTGCCATCATCGGTGTTTAGAGAAATCCATGGAGTCAGGCGTTGCCACGGTAACATTAATCACTTTTAATTCGGCACCAGGGACAGAGGGGATCAGGGCACAATGGATCGGCTTATTGGTGTAAATACGGGGAAATAACCAATAAGAAGAAATAAGGCGTATTTAGTGCATTGAAATGTACAGTCACGCTTTGTATAATGACAAGTGGAATGGTTGAAGAATATGTTGCAAATTTATAATTTTTTAAATTTTAAAATCTGTATTACAGCAAGTTAAATTTATGTGGTCTTCATGTGATAGGAACCTGCTCTAAGATTAATAGTCTAATTTATGTGCCCCAAACCTATATATTACGTCGGGATTTTGTCTTCAGTTTGGTTTTGATTAAGCTCATGTTTGGTACTGGTTTTGTTACAGTTTTAAGTTTTGGTTAACATTTAAATTTGACTCCAGAGTATTTGCTTTCTCTTAAAACTTTTACATATATTTAGTTGAAGTTACTGTCTAAAATCCTAACATTGCCAGTCCCATCATTATTGTAAGTCTCAACACAATTATTTCAATACCATTCAGCCACTGGTGAAGACAGGCTACCTATTCTCTTTGGTTCCACTAGATTCAGACCCTTCCCTCTTCTCTTGTGTACTGACAGACAATTCGTTATCAGCCACTATGGAGAGCTTCTACAGTATTTATCCACTATCCCCTTTTTCTCTTGTCAAGACTTTACCACTTTATTTTCACATTAAGTGGCGAAATATGCATTTTTTTCCACTGTCTTTTTTCTTTTATCTCTCACTTTTCATTTCGTGACCACTTCAGGCTTTATCTGCACCTCAAAACTGGTAATGACTGTGGATAGCTGCTTTAGACAGACACACATAAATAGACCAATAGAGATGGTGTGTGCGAAGCTAATTAAAAGGCGTGCTTTGTTTCTTCTGTCGCTTCTTGCACCTCCCGTCATACACACACAATCTGCTCCTGCTAAGAAACATCAACGTGATTTGTGCAGGGGAAAAAAATCACCACCTGCCACTCAAGAAGCCAGCAGCCTCTTCGTAGTACTGGGCTCACACGCATACACAAGCACATGTGCAGAACTCCGTAATTTTCCGCCACGCTCCCCTCCGCTTCCGGCCAATCAAAAGGCTGGCAAAGGGCAGGAGGGAGGGATCTGAGCGCGGCTAGCTGATTGACAGGCGGCGCCCTACAGGTGGAGAGAAGAAGAACAGGGGAGTGAGGAGGAGGAGAGGGGAGCAGAAGCAGCAGTGCCTAGATTTGCACTCTCTCATTCACTATTCCGAGTGCTTATACCTGGAGAGCACAGACGGTAGCCCAGGCTATAGTATCCTTGTCTGTCTACTACCACCTGAGCACTTCCACTATCATCACAGCAGCAAGATGAGCCAGTGCAGGAAGAGGTGCAAGAGGCAGCTGACCAAAGTGGCACGCTATTTCTACCGCTTTCTTATGGGAACACTTACCCAAGGTAGGCATCCAAAACTTCTTTTTACAAAATCTTGGCAAAAGTTCCCTTAAGAGTTTCTGATTTGAAATTCTAAAGCGTTTTGGGAGTAGTTTGGTGCTGGATTTGTTATTACTTTTCATCTGTTGTAAGGGGTTAGATAAGTCTGTAAAAAGGCTTGCAACTAAGTTATGTCTTTCATATGAAAATAAAGATTGCAGAACCTATAAGAACCCACACTAATTCAATACTGCTTTAAGTTGTTCTTGCTG
The DNA here is from genome assembly GCA_036025885.1 of Hypseleotris bucephala. NCBI lineage: Eukaryota > Metazoa > Chordata > Actinopteri > Gobiiformes > Eleotridae > Hypseleotris > Hypseleotris bucephala. Next base: position 4,574 of record JAVQKG010356835.1, on the reverse strand, counting down.
TTCATAAACTAATGTAATCTTATTAGGGATTTAATCTAATAACTACAACAACATGAGATCAACTTCTTGACCCAGTGTATCTTGTACATTGATTGGTGTTCACCTGTCACTGGCTCTAGCTGTGTTCTCTTTGTGTACCTTCAAATCCGCTGCCCTCCTGAAGCATGTGCAGTTCTACTTCCATTGACTTTGACTACATTGACTTCCAGTGGGGAGCCTTTTATTCAGTCACATCTTTACAGCTCCCTTACTCTACTTTATAACTCTAGTCTGAAAGATTAAGTTCAATAATCTTGTGATACTTTGATGTTCTTTCATGCCTTTGTCTCACTAAGCTCAACACTGCTTATAAAAAGTATTCAAAGCCAAAAATGGTGATTTAACACAGCCTATTGACAACCTGCTGCTAAGCTTTACACTCGTTTCTTCCTGTCTTCTCTTTGTGAGCGATATTGAACAGCGGTGTTGCATTGCCGTGGGGAAGACACAACTGTGTAGGGTGCTTTCCATTGAACAGAGGCTGCAGTTGATCCTAGGAGGTGCAGATAAAGCGCTGTTTAGATGACCTTGTCAATAGAGCAGGCTGTGAATGCTAATTTGACATCCGCGCTGCCGCTCATCTGCACCTCGCCTTTTCTCCTCCTTATCGCTTCAGACTTTGACATCTGCAGAGATCCTGGTTCAGGCTCCGAAAGCAGCAGTGAAACATGTGGTCGTCTATCAAGGGCATTCACACATCTGTATACTGTGTCTCACTAATCAGGGGCCATAGTATAGTGCATTTTATACTTTAAACAGACGAATCACTCTTACCAAACATAGTTGTGCATTTTACTTTATCCCCATTGAAACTTTGATTGTTGTTAACATTCATAAAGAACATTGTGTAATTACTCGTTTTAACCAGTTTAGCAATAATTAATTTACCACTTAATGTATAAGCAGATTTTTCTTGTTCCAGAAATATAGGACGTGTCTATCTCAGCAAAGATCACTTTCTTATGATGTCATAACTTTGCAAGTACAAATGTTTATAAAGGTTCCAGTTGATTTATACATAAGACACAATTCATAAACACTAGATTAAAAAAAGACATGTAAACACTAGCTCACTGACCCTAGCCTTCACCAAAACAGGCATTTTGTCATTTATGGACACACATTTTTTACATCCAGAATGTCTTGAAATTTGGTATTTTCCTTGGCTGCAAAGCACAAACCACCTTCATAAACATGTGAATGGTCCAAAGATGCTCCAGGAACAAAAACTAGAAGGAGATGTCAGCAACACAGTGAAGTAATTCTTTAGAGAAAAAAAACACATAATTAAAATAAGAAAAAGAAAAGAAAAAGAAACAAACAATGAATGTAATGTCTGTTGCTTTGGGGCAAGGAGCTGTTGATTTATATTTTTTATTGCTTTAATCATCATGAAAACACGATTCATATTTTTTATTGTAGTTTTATGTGCCTACATTATATTAAAGTTAATGATTCATTTGACACGTAGATTTTTGCTGCCAGTTTACATGAAAGGTGATAGTGAAACCAGCAGACATGTGTTTGCTACCTCCCTCTTGTACTCAGGCCCAGACAGACAGACACTTTAACAACATTAAGGCTCGTGAGGTAATCTAAGCTTTGGTGCATCACAGCGTTTGAAACTGACCTTGTGCATAAAAAAAGAAAAAAAAGAAAAACTGCCAGTGTCTGACAACCTCTCCACCACTATCCCCTCTCCATGAAGTATTTATTAAAAACATTGTGTATCTTTTTGTGGTGTGTGTGTGTGTTCAAATACACACCATGCTTAAGTTTACTCAGAAAGAGGTTACCATGACTACTGGCTCCTGCGTGTCTGCTCCAATGGGGAGACAGAGCCTTTGCGATGGGAGGCAGCTGTATAATGGTGCACTACATAGAGATTTCATCAAGGCCATTCAGAGTTTGGTTTTTGACTACTGTAGCGATTTTGGCACTGCCTATTTGCTGTCAATGCCATCTGAGGTAGCCATGAAACACAGAGTGGTTATTGGTAAGAATAATAATATTAAGAAGAATGCATGAGATGTATTTGGCATATGTCTCATCTCTATTCGTTCACACTGATTCATAAACTGCCACAATTGCCCCGGGGCAGATTGACAGAGTTGTGGAAGGCTAACCACAATACCTTCTTCTGCCACCATCCAACACATACTGTCACATAAACATTTAGACAAGGAAGGTGAAGTATCTTGCCCAAGGGCACTACAACAGTATAATCTGGTTAGAATCAGAATCTAACCTTCCTACCTGCTGTACTATTTTATCTTCTGCAACTGCCAGACTGTCAGAACCTATCAAGCTAACAGTGGTAAAGAAACTGAAATGGCAGGAGGTTAATTGGTGCTTTTTCCACCTAACTGAATAAAGCCACTGACCCTTGATGCTCCACAGTGTTTCTGGTTAGGTTCTTCGACTGTCTGTAATTAGCTGTGTCAGTTTCTATTCACTGGCTCCCCACCACAGACCAGTACCATGGAAAATACAATGGGTTTTCTTCGTTTGTGCATTCAATGGTCATTATTAGGGTCATTTTTAACAGTGTCCAGTAATTAGCTTGTTGCTTGTTTGGAGCACAGGCTGGTGGAATGTGTGGATTATACTGTGTGAGATAATCTTTCTTTGCCTTTCGAGCTTTGCTAATTTACCTAATGATGGTAGTACTCTTGTTTGGTTTAATGGGCTATTATCTAAGTACATCTTGTTATCTGACTTGTATGTGACTGAGAATCTCCCATATTGATTGCAGTGTTTTTATCTTTTTATCGTCAACATGCAGAAAACACTATCCATGTTGTTACAAATTACGGAACTGCTACTCTATGGATGTTGTCTCTTTTTGGATAATTTTCTGTAAAACCTTAAGAAACTTTTTTGTCAGTTTTGTCGAATGATTGAATGCACTGAGTTGGTCCCTAAAGTCTTGTCAATGATTTTGGTGGTATGGTATTTGTATTGAAGACCAGTTGAACAGTTGTACCAAATAAAATGGCCAGATAGATAGATACTTTGGTGCGTTGGCTGTAACAACCTTCTTGTAGTAACCATGACTTTGTATACACTTAAATGTCTTCTAGTTGATGCCCTTTTTAGGAGGGCACCTACAATCTGGCAAACGTCCCCTCTCCCCTCATAGGGCACAGCATGGGATCCAGGAAATAGCCTCATCCATTTCCACGTTCAGAGGAGGACTCATTTGTTATGGCTTTGACAGTTTGCTAAATGAAACTGGATGTTAATCTTCCAGCAGAGGCCATTAGCACAATGTACTGTCTAATTAATGACCTCTGATTACATTCAAAGATATATGCCGCTTCAACTTTTGCCACATATACTCTGCATACTGCAGTGGGTCCCAAACAGTGCTTTGTCCTGATCTGAAGATGGTTTAGTCCTGGTATAAACACATTTTAGACAACATTTTGACTTAAGTTTGGTTTAGGTTCAATTTAACCCTTGGAAATACATGTTAATTCATTTATCATTATTCACTAGGTACAGTAAGGGTTGTATTTTTGCCATATCTGAAAGTAACCGCCAATTTCTCTCTTGCAATGGGGTTTTAACACAGAAACCTAAAAAACCACACAAATATACTTAAAACAGTTTTTATCCCTGAACCATATTGTGTGAAAACTTTTTGATTACAACATTTACAAGCTATTGATCAGAAGTGGCAGGTTCATTGTACGGTAAAACATTTTCTGAGGTGGTGAGAAATATTACATACACTTGGACATATGTTCAGCCATGTAGACATCCAGTATTCAGTTGTTTTTCGGCTCGATCTGACCAAAGAGATTTAGTTATGAGCCTTTCTCTGGTGAATACAAACATTCACTGATCCTGGCTTGAAGGGGCTGCTGGTGAGATGCTCTTCTTCACACTTAATAATTGTGTGGAAATGTGGGCAGTGTTTACAGGCTGTTTACAGTTCAGCTCATTTGCTCACTAACTAATTAACATGCAAATGCTCACTCCTGCCCTGCCCGCTGCTCTGCTTCAAAACAAAATTAAATTGACAGCGCATCCAAGGGTGTAAAATAAAAAAAAAGATTACTTATGATTTCTAAATGATTCTGTCTAATTTGGATAGACACTGGACACTTTTGTATTTAGGATTTTTTATTTGTCATGAGATGTTAGACTGGTAGTTTGTTAAACACTTTAATGGCATACTTTTGAAAGTCCATTGCGTGTCAGTCAATTTGCACCTTTTTCTTTTAGGTTGCCACAGCACACTGCTTCAATCTAACTCTATCCTCTGCTTTTCTTTCACACCAACCAACTCCTTTCTCACTACATCCATAAATCTCCCCTTTCGTCTTGGCTTTCTGCCTGGTAGCTCTAACCTTATCATTTCTTTACCAATATTTTCACTATCCAATGTCCAAACCATGAAAATCTGGCCTCTGCAAGTTTATCTCCAAAACATCTAACATGATCTGTCCTCTGATGTACTCAGTTCTAATCCTATCATTCCTTGTCACTCCCAAAGAATATATCAACATCTTAATCTCTGCTACCTC
>JAVQKG010356800.1:0-12015 GCA_036025885.1 Hypseleotris bucephala | reverse complement strand
AGACCCATCCACCTGCCCCTGTCTACAGAGCTGCACCATCTTCATGAGTTACACCTCCAACCTGATCAGCAGTGGAGTCAGAGAGACCATACGCTACCTCGCACAGCACCGAATGGTACACTCAGAAATAGACCACATAAATTTTACATGAATCTTTCATAGTGGAGTCTGCATGTCCTTCCCTTGTTGCTGTGAGTTCTCTCCTGTTAATCTGGCTTCCTCGCACAGTCCAAGGACATGCATGCAGTGAATAAATCAGAGAGGTTTTCTGTTTGTCTCTGTCTCTGTGTTAACTCTGCAACTAACTGGACACTATCCAGAATGTACCTGCCTAAGGCCCATAGTTAGTAGGTTGGGCACTATCTAAGTTTACTTGTAATTGTAATCAGAAATAGAAAATGAACTTGTTACTTTTCAGTACTGTTGATCTTTTATGCTGTGACCCCAATTTGGTAATTTTATTTTAGATTTGAAAGTATTAATAAATTAAATAATTAAATTTATATTTTTTATTTTTATATTTAAATCAATTTAATGCAATTTTTCTTACTTAGGTTGACGTCCTAGTGACCACAGCAGGAGGCATAGAAGAAGACCTCATCAAATGTTTGGGTCCAGTTTACCTCGGAGATTTCAAAATGTCCGGCAAAGAGCTCTACAAGAAAGGCCTAAACAGGTAAAATGAGTCATTAAAATACAATTTTTAGTTTTCTGACTTAACCAAATGTGTTTTTAAAAGGACTGGGAACACACTGATGATTGATGATAACTATAAAAAATTTGACACGTGGATCATGCCCATTCTAAAGCAGATGTTAGAAGAACAAAAAACTCAGGTGTGAACTGACAAAATATTTTATACAACAAAACTAAGGTATTTCTGGATTAATATGCAACTTTATGCTTTCTCCATCAGGGCATTCATTGGACGCCTTCAAAAGTGATTCATCGTCTGGGCAAAGAAATCAACAACCCTGAGTCTGTGTACTACTGGGCCTACAAGGTCACTGAACAAATGTGATATGTGGTGCTGCATAATGTACAAACACCCTCGCTGGCCACTTTATTAGGTAGATCCAATAACATTGCACACCAGTGAGCATCAGTTTTGTGGTAAATACGACTTGTTGATACCAGACACTGAGTTGAGAGAGCAGGAAAGTAACAATAGCTCGGCCAACCACTCATTACTTCAAGGTATGCAAAAGACTGGACTTTAACAGCACACTAGATGCCACTTACAGAGGTACAAGGTCTACCTAATAAAGTGACCATTGTGTGTATTTCTGTTATTACTGTATATTAAACGTACTGAGGTGGCTCCCTCTTGTGACACAACAGCATAATGGTCATTTCTTGTGTTTCAGAACAACATCCCAGTCTTCAGTCCTGCGCTTACAGACGGGGCACTGGGAGACATGTTCTACCTGTTTTCAAGAGAGAACCCAGGATTAATTTTGGACATAATTGGAGGTATGAGTTGGCATCTGATCTTCGGGGCAGAGTGGTTATTGCTTTCACAGCACGGAGATCCTGGGTTTGATATATGATTTCTCTGGGTGGAGTCTGCAGGTTCTCCCCTTGTTGTACTTGTTCCTCCCACCGGCATGTATTAGGGAAATTGGTTAATAATTGTACCCAGTGGATGAATGTGACTGTCAGTTTGTGTGTGACTCAGTGTTAGCCCTGTGACTAACTGGCCATTGCCCAGGGTGTATCCGGCCTAAACCCCTTAGAATTAACCTGTCAGACTGAATAACCTAAATTGTTGCTAGATGTTCTTTACCAGCTTTTTTGACCCTATTCCACGATTTTTAATGACTCTATTATTGTTGTAGACGTTACAAGACTATTGGACCTGGTAAAAGCCTGCAATAAATCAGGGATAATCGCTCTTGGAGGTGGAGTTGCTAAACACCACATACTAAATGCTAATTCTTGGGTAAGGTAAATTATTCTGTTGTTTTCTAAAATTAAGTAGCCTATATTTAGAGGGATGTATTGAGTTGTGTTCTGTTGTTGTAGAGAGACGGAGCAGACTATGCAGTTTACGTGAACACAGCGCATGAATTTGACGGCTGTGATTCAGGAGCAGCACCTGATGAGGCCGTGTCCTGGGGAAAAATCAGCGCCAACGCCAAACCTGTCAAGGTAAACATTAAAGGGTCACTTATGCTAACAATACTTTTTTTTAAATTCCTGTAATATGTCATGTTTCATTCACAGAACATACCCAAACACTAGTTGTCAACCGTGCGACTAACTGCCCAATTGCCCAGTTTGTTTTTGAATCCTCATACTACTTTTCATGTTTTTAGATTTGTGGTGATGCGACAATCATCTTCCCTCTGCTGGTGGCGGAGACATTTGCAGTTCAACACAAAACACCTGCTTGAATGAAGTCCTCAGGCATGTCTCAAAGGGCTTTTATATTATTCATTAAAAACTGTAACGGGTATGAATATTCCACTGGACTGTAAATGTGGTTTAAATTGATAATAAATGCATTTTTGGAAACTACTAATGTCTTATTTTCACAGTATTTGTTATGAGTTTGTCCCTAAATATACATGGCCAAAAGCAGAAGGATAACTGAGTTGTAGGCTAAGAAAAGTTAAAACATAAAAAATAAAATCACTACAAACTACAAAGAGGTGATAAAAGTACACATTAATCAAATTAATATGTTTATGCAAATACACAAAGTAAAAAAAACAAAGACGCAAATTATATTTTATTTCAAGAAAATGACCCCCCCCCAAAAAAAAAGTTCCGTCACTTTACGTAGAGCTGTGACGTCACTGACATAAGCGGAAGAGCTGTGTTTGTAGTTTTTAAGCGGCTTCAAGTCAGTAAACAGCGGTAATTAACAGCTGATATTTTTATTTTCAAGAGATGCGACGCCAGGTTTAATTGATTTGTTCTTCTATTACAAATGTATTTACTGTAAATCTGCATCGAGAGGTTTGGTGAGTTGTTAGCGCTGAATAAAGCTGGGCTGGTTGGTTATCATCTGTGTTGTTCAAAGCTAACCAACTACTGACTGTAGCTCTTTGTCGATCGTAAGAAACTTTTTAAGCTTTGTTGTAGATTATATCGTAACCATTATTATATTGAGGCTAAAGCTAACCCAAATGGTTGTTACACAAAGCATCTCTCAACCAGACAAAGGACATCAAATTCTGTGGGCTACATGCTGTGTACACTTCACGCAGACTAATGCTTACTGTTAGTGCATAGTTCAGAGATCTTTTTGAAACAATGGAAGCTGAAAAGGATGGTAGCCAGCAAAATATACCCAGTCTTCAGAAACCTACTGACAAAACTCTCCAAAATCAGGATGGGTAAGACTTGACAAAATGTGTTAATATGACCCATAAACCAGTAAACAGCCATACATTCAAAATTATTTCATCCTCTATCAAGGCCTCTGTCAGATACTGACCCTTCTGCAGATGCAAGTTCCTCTTCTGAGGAGGCTGGTTTGTTGTCTTTACCGTGGGAGATGGTTACTCATATCGCCTCACATCTTCCTGCTCAATGTGTCATTACTGTCTTGCCAAAGGTTAGTTCTAAATCTTATGGCTTAACTTTTCTTTATCTTTTAATAGTTCAATGCAAAAAGAGATGGTGATAAACTGTTTTAGGTTCTGAGATTTAAAACTTTCAAGTCATTACTCTACCTTTACAGTAAATGATCAACAAAATGCAGATGATTTTACTTGTTAATTTGAACATTTCAGGTCTGTCATGCCTTAAGCAATGTGGGCAAGGACAATACTGCATGGCAAATCCGTGCACGTAGGCTAACAGGCTCTCGGGCAAACTTTCCGGTTGGACCAAAGGAGGACTTTGACTGGCCTACTGCTTGTCTGGAGATGGAGCAGCTTATCACTTATTGGACGGACCAGGCCCATATTGTGGCCAAACAAAACCAAGAGCAAGAGGAGGAAAGGGAAAGGGAGAATGAAAGAGGAGCGGACAATGGGGAACCAGCCGCTGAGTTGCCAGATGGAATGGATGATGTGGAGGGTGTTGGTGTGCCAGCACAAGAGGTGGCTTATGGTCTGGATGAAGGGCTGGAGGTAGCTCTGGAAGGAGACGAAATACCTGGGAACCACTTAGATGAGAATGCAGCTGCTTTAATTGATGAACAACATAATGAGAGACAAGATCGTGCTTTGAATCCTCAGGAAAACTTAGACCCAAGACTTTTAGGTAATGAAAGACCACTAGAGAGGGAAGGTGAACCTGCTAGGAGCCCAAGTCCTTCCCCAGCTCTAGAATGCATCACATTGCCTTCAGAGCACATTGCCCAGGTCAACTCGGTCCTCCTTGTTGGCGGTGAGGGGAGATTTTGTGCCACAGGATCTCGGGACTGGAATGTTAAACTGTGGGATTTGGAGGCTGGTCATAGTGGAAATCTTTTGCACACTTTGGGAGGACAGGGTCAGTTTAACACCCACCGTGGCTGGGTCTGGTGCCTCGCTTCCCAGGGGCCTTTGCTGGCGTCAGGAGGGTTTGACAGCACTGTGCGCCTTTGGGACCTTCCGTCGGGAGGAGCGGAGCGAGGAACAATCAAAACTGGAGCTGCTGTCCTGTGCCTGTCCTGTCAAACTGATACGTTACTGGCTGGGACTTTTGATAGGAAGGTCAACATGTATGATCCCAGAGGTGAATTTGACATTCAGTTACATGCATTGTGCAAAGTTCGGGTTTCTTATTAATGTACTGATATAATTTGTGTATCTGTGTACAGCGGCTGACCCTCTGGTGAAAAGTCTCCGTCTCCATGCCAACGCAGTAATGTGCCTTGCTGCAGACGATAAGTACATCATCTCTGGGAGTAAAGACTGCACTGTGGCTCTTTATGATTGTAGAGCTGCGAAGGGCTTAAAGAAAATCCGGGTACTTGTATACATTAACATAAAGGCAAATTACCTTTTCTTACATTTGTATTTATTTTTGAGGTTCAATCATATGTTTGGCCTCACAAACTTAATGCCATATATTCTTTCATGCACTTCAAGTCACATTTAAGATATTGTGTCCACACATTATGTCTATGAGAAACAGTAAAAATGGTTGTGTTAATTTGGTAAATATCCTTCATCATACTTTTAAGTTAGCATTCATGATAAACCAGATTTCAACATATTCTTAATCAAAGACCAATTTATGTTTATAACCTTTTTATTTATTTTGTCTTTTTTGTCATTTGTAGCTAAAATCATACCTGCTGTCAATGAGCTACAATGGCAGTGAAGTCTGGGCAGGAGACAACGGGGGCATGCTGCACTCCTTTTCAATGCAAGCTGGAACTTTAAAGGCCGTGTCCCAGTTTGATGTGGGCCACACAGCTATGGTCACTGGTATCCACCGATCTCCAGGGAGCCTTTATACCTGCTCGTCTGACAGGACTGTTAAGGTAGTGTTAGGCAATGTTACTATTACTCTTTGTTTTCACTTAAATAAGTTCATGATGCCTTTTTTTTTTTGCAGGTACACATACCATGCTCACCGCCAAGAACACTGTGCACGCTGCAACACCAAGTTGGAGTAAATGGGGTTAGTATATATATTTTAAAACATACCAAAATCATAGACATTATTAATTCAAACTTTCCTTTGTTCACTTTTTTCTGTTTATATTGTCTAGTTGAGTGTGGAGGCTGGGGTCTTGGCAATTGCCGCAGGAGAAACATGTGTTGAAGTTTGGCGACCCAGGAAATAATACCACAATGTCCAAATATTAAGATTAGATGACAAGAAATACCCAGCCCAGTCAGCTGGTATGTCAAGATTTTTGAATGCTTAAATATCTGGTTGTGTAACTACATGCTTATAAACCCAACGTATCTTACCAAAAAAAGTCCATTATTTTTTCAACTTCCACATTTGGCATTGAGATTTGCACATCAGACTTTATTCATTACGGTATATTTCAAGCTAAGGCACATATCAATAACACATGTAATGGATGAAATACAAAAAATAACATTGTTTTAGCACTATAAATGTGATACAAGTGATTTAATTTTATGACAGTGATTATCATTGTTCATCTGTAGACATGTCAGATGCTGCCATATTGAATTGCATTAAACAAAAAAAACAAGCTTGGACAGGAGTATGAAAAACTTGTTTTATAACTCTTATAACTAAATGATTAAATTGTTGAAGTGTTAACATTAAGAAATATTTTTGTCATTACTTACAATACTACAAATCACACGTTTTTCATCTTTTAACGTTTAGTATCCCATTAGTGTTTGGTAGGAGGTTGAATAATGGGGAGAAGTTCACATACATAAGCAACAAAAACAATCCATGTAAAAGGACAGTTAGAGCAACACACAGGTCTTCTTGTCTTTGAATGGATTAGATGAAGCATTTATGCCAGTCAACAGAGGATCACTGCGCCTGTGCTCCTGACAGTACTGGACCAAATCAGCTGCAGTCAGGGAGATCTGGATTTCAAAAGAAACAATGTCCAGAGTGCTAGATAAATATAAAAAACTGTTGTCAGAATAAATTTATCCTACCTTAAGTCTCTCCATTCCCGCTTCAATTCTGAGTTGGTCGATGAGCTTCTGTGCCTGGACAACGGAGTTACTGCTGCACATCTTCCCAGACATTGTCTTTGGCTGAAATATTCAAGACTGCTGCTTTTCCCTTGGTCTAAAGTGTTAACTGTGTTGGGTCGGAATCCCTTTTAACCCGTGCACACCTTCCATTCACAGTTGGGGCCATTTCAAAGGCCCTATGATATAAAGGTCAAATGACATAGTTCTGGAAATGTCACAAACATCTGATGATTTCTGGCCCACCAGTGCTCAAGAAAATGCATGCAGAAATGACTATTGCCGCCATGATGTGACTGTAGTACAATGTACAGAAAGAAAAAATATTAATTATTGCAGTAACAGCTTTTTTATTTTTTTTTTTTTTTTACTAGCGTCACTGTGGGGCAGTTGTACCCCCAAGTCCACAGTAGACTGTAGAAGAAGAACACTTCCGCCTGATGGGAGGGGCCAATGCGGCGTGCGGCCGAGACCATTGAGTTGTTATATATACCTCAATGGCCGAGACTGTCAAACAACACGTTTGTTTACATCTTATAATGCCGTTTCTTGGTTTCTGGTATTCAAGGAGACAGTGAAGACCTAAAGTTTCTCCGCTTGGAAGCTCTTCAGGGATTAGTAGGTTTTTATGTACATTTTCTTTACGTGTGTTATGTCTAGCAAGCTTACTTGAGAGATTAGCATAACCAACATCCATGAACTAACGAACAGTATGTTTATATCACATGCAAAACACAAATTATCACTAATTAAATAGAACACAGTACAATGCATCCAAATACAGTTTATTTTTACCAGCCAGTTGAACTTTTAACTATAGGTTAACGTAATGTAACGTAACGAGTTAAAATGCTTTGCTAACCATGGCTAAACATTTATTGAAAAGTTTGACTCTTTATTTATTGTTAGAAAATGGCAGGACAGGCCCCCTCTTTGGCCATGGAGGCCGTGCTAAAGCCCAGCTGTGAGCTCCCAGAAGACATGTTGAAGATCAGAGGGTATGACTTTAACCAGGGAGTGGATCTTCAGGCTTTGCTGAAGTCCTACATGACCACAGGCTTCCAGGCCAGCAGCCTGGGCTTGGCCGTCCAAGAGGTCAACAACATGGTGAGATTTACATCAATAACAAAACTATAATAGAAAAGCTTGACATCTGCTCCAGTGTGTTACAAATCTGTCTTTGAAATGAAGAATAATAAGCCAGTTCCAACATATTTCACATACATCTCTTTTTTAGCTTGAAAACCAGTTGGATACCATTTTACAAATTGTCCTATTGCTTGTAGTGCTTTGAGGTTTACTCTAAATTCGCATGTTTGTAATGTAGTGACATTTACTGCTTATAACAATCAAGATCGATATTCTATTTCAATGGTATAGCATTTTATCTTGTTATAACTCCAAAAATAATGCACTCAATCACAAGTAATATACAGGAATTACTGCAGTTTTCATTCACATTAATTGGTCAAGATTGTTCTTTAGAAGCATAAAAGGAAATATTCAGCAAGTTTAAGTTTCTGTTGTTGAATTTTATTCTTTGTTATATTACAGATAGAAAAGCGTCTTGAGCCAATTGATGTAAATGAGTCTGACCCAAGTCCCAACAAGACTGGATGCACCATCTTTCTGGGCTACACATCCAACCTCATCAGCTCTGGGGTTAGGGAGAGCATCCGCTACCTTGCACAGCATAAAATGGTACATCAGTTAATAAAGATAGATTTGTGGCTCAAATGGGAATAAGTATTTGATCATGTTTTTTTGTGTTAGGTGGATGTCATTGTTACCACAGCTGGCGGTATAGAGGAAGACTTGATAAAGTGCCTAGCTCACACTTACTTAGGAGACTTCAGTATGTCTGGCAAAGATCTTCGTCAGAGAGGCATTAACAGGTGAGTTACAGGTGATACATTGTGGTAAGAACATAGTATATTTTGTGTTTATTACATTTTCTATTTTTTTGCTCTTTACTGGATTTAGGATAGGAAATTTATTAGTCCCAAATGATAACTACTGCAAATTTGAAGACTGGCTCATACCCATCCTAGATCAGATGTTACTGGAACAAAACACAGAGGTGGGTGTGTGACTAAAAAACAAGAAATTATATAAGTTGTAGACATAGATCCATACAAAAGCTAAATGACTTGTGATGTGCAGGGCACCCGATGGACTCCCTCAAAGATGATCCACCGTCTTGGGAAAGAGATAAATAATCCAGATTCAGTTTATTACTGGGCATATAAGGCAAGTTCTATTATAGAATCAGAATAGGCCAATATGTGTGTTGGATGAGTTAGTCATATGTATATGTATAAGCACTGTAAGTAAATCTGTTGTTATTGTCTCAGAATGACATCCCAGTGTTCAGTCCGGCTCTGACAGACGGCTCTTTGGGCGATATGCTTTACTTTCACTCTTTCAAGAACCCTGGCCTGGTCCTGGACATAGTGGAAGGTAACTTTATTTAATCTTATCCAAAAAATACAAAATCATTGGATGATTAAAAACAAAATATATATGTACATGTCTGTTGCTGCAGATATCCGCAGACTGAACAGTCAAGCTGTCTTTGCTAAAAAAACAGGAATGATCATTCTCGGAGGTGGACTGGTCAAACATCATATAGCCAATGCTAACCTCATGGTAACAAACAATACCTTTCTTATTTCACTGTTAATATCTATGTAAGTAGAAGTTAACTAAATGTATTTTGTGTTGTCATCATCTGTGTAGAGAAATGGGGCTGATTACTCTGTGTTCATTAATACGGGACAGGAGTTTGATGGTTCTGACTCTGGGGCCAGGCCTGATGAAGCTGTGTCCTGGGGCAAAATCAGAACAGATGCTAAACCTGTGAAGGTAACAACATTCACACAGTCAGTGTTATTAATCAGTCATATGTAAACTATAGTTTCAGAAATAGCACATATTTGTGCTTAGTGAGTCATTGTTTATGTCTTTGGCCTCAAGGTGGCAGTGTGTGAATATAATTTAAAAGCCTGCTCCTTATAAGTCTTGACAACATACAGTAATAAAAATGACTGGATCATTTGGTAGACTCATTGTGTACATGTGTACATTTGTTCTAGGTATATGCTGATGCCTCTTTAGTATTCCCGTTGATTGTGGCCCAGACCTTTGCTCTACATGCGGACAAACTCATCACTGGCAAGGATACAGACTGAACAGATGGCTCTCTAGTTTCTTGGTCAGAGATTTTACTATATTTATGCATTTAGTTTTTCATTTGTTATGATATCTGGTCCAGATAAATGGAAAAATATAAATTTATTACTGTGCTTTCCTCATTGAATGTACTTCAGTGCTAATATTTCCATTCTCTTTTTATTTATTTGTCAAATATAATGTAATATTATATTACTATATAATATTATTTTATATTACTTCGCATGAACTTTACCTGGGTGTATAAATGTTTAATTCAAACTGTTTTCTTTGAAAAATGCTCAATAAACCATAAACACACCTTGAAATATACATATAATCAATATATTATGAATTCATAATTGCTGTAAAGCTAGATCTGTTATAGTATGTTTCTGGTTGTAGCCTGAATTACATGCCTATGTGTTTGCTCTTAAAGTCTCTGTTTTTCAATTCCTTGAGGCTACAAAAAACTCCTGTATTTTTATCCAAACTATTGTAATTAATTTAGGCAAAGTTCAGGCAAAATGTAATGCAGGTGGGACTTCCAGCTTACTTCCATTTGCACTGTCAGAATTAAACCACATAATGTAGAGTAAAATCAACAACTATCCATTTATCATTTGATTTTTAACCAGCTACTTATCACCCTGTTAATGTATTTACACTGTTTACACTGTTTGCTAGCTTTAGTAGCAGAAGTGACCTTTTCACGTAAACAGAGAATTGGAACTAGGATAAGGTCAGATTTCTTTAAACCTCTGTCATACACCAGATGCCCACAAGACTGCATTTTCTATTGGCATTGAAATGTGTTTACCCATGACTTGACAGATTAATGCTCTTTCTATAGAAGTATGTTTGAACAGTGCTTATTTGAAACATCAACGGGATAGGGTGAAATGTCTGTGAGGATGAGCTGTTGTCACGCTACGATAATAATGTGTGGTGTCTGCCCCCCCTTTCTTCAGTATGGAACAATCAGTACTCTGTGTTATGCACTGGGCCACAGCAGTCATAATGGCAATTATCCCTTTACCCTCGGCTAGATTGGCAGGTTTTTAGAGTGAGAACCAAAGGGCCGGCCAGACAGGCAGCACTGACCTGCTCCACAGCTGCAGGGTGGAGTGGGTTTGTGGGGATATGACATAGAGGAAATAATTTGTAGGTTTGCACATTTGCATATTAGGTGAATGTTAGGTGTAAGCCAATAGTATCAAACTTCAGTTGTCCTGTTTCAATTGGCTCCTTTTTAGTTTTGCATGTCATTGTTTTGTTGCCTATTCTCTTTCCTGATTAGATTTGTTGCTATACGCAGATAACACATTATTTAAAAAATGTCAATAAGCACAAATGGACTCGTGTTCTCTACTTTTCTAACTTATTGACATGTCTTGATTTGCTACATATCTGAAAAAAACATGTTGCTTGACTGCTGCAATTAAATTTCACTTTGCCCAGTTACACTTTTAACAATAATAATGTATTTACATGTCACTGTCAAGTTCAAAGAAATTGCAAAAGACCTAATACTGTATTTGCACATGTATGGACTATCATAAGTACCCTGTCCTTCTGCATAGGCCTTATCAACTCTTCTGTTTGCCTGTTTTGTTGCTATAGGAACCTCTTACCTTTTGACGCTATTGGCCAACCTTGTGAGGTAGTGGCAGCCAGGTGAAAGCGTCCAAGTGTGTGGGTGTGAAAGGCAGGAAGTCTGCAAAGCGGGACAGAAAGATAAACAAGTCAGATATAAAGGGGAAACAATAGGGCAATAAACCTAGGGACAGTTGTTTAAGACGCCCATATACCAGAGAAGTTAAATGAGGACTGTCTTGTGGTTCCTTTACCTTTCCCGCTGCTTTCCAGAAACAGGAAGTCAGTTTAACTGCTCGTGACGCAACCGGCCCAGGCTGATGACGGCTACTGTTACTGTAGCAACCACACGGCTAGGACAAACATCCGGATTACAGCCCTTATCAGAAAGTTTTGGTGTATAATTGTGGTTCTGTCGTTGATGCCAGTCACTATAGAGATCAACAATTTACCCTCTTATGCAAAGGTACACTAACTGCTCAGCAACACGTTCATTTGAAAATAGGGAAAGACTTAATAGCTCACATTATAAATCACTGGTTAATTGGTTGGTTTTTAGTAAAGCATTTGTATTTAGTCAATTGATCATTTACAAAGCATCACTTCAAAATGAATATATTAGAGTTATAAATGCTGTTATTCATGTTTAATGTTATAACTTTAT
>JAVQKG010356582.1:0-32802 GCA_036025885.1 Hypseleotris bucephala | reverse complement strand
GAGTCAATCTAATTCCGCATCTCCATTATATGCAACTGTCCAGAAAGTTTGAAGAAGATGGTGTAGAAACTTTTTGAGTTGTTGCATTCACAAATTTACTCCTTGGTTAATTAATTACTTAATTAATATTAAGCATCTAAGTGCTCAAATCAATCCAGTTTGGCGTCTTTACTGTATCTAAGTGTCTGAAAGTTAGAAAGTGGTTCGGCATTTCGTTTTTTGAGTTATCGCGTTCACACGGCCAATTTGCGTACACGTATGCGAATGATTCCAAAATATCGCCGATGCAATTTTCGCATTTTAACCGAAATAAAAATATCAGTTTCTCTGAGCTCTTGCCATCATGTTAAATCTTGTTGAAAACCTATATTATGTTTCTTGTGAGAGACTGGTACAGCAATCTCATTCTCACCAAGAAACCAAGTGGGGTGACCAGATGTCCCACTTTGTGTTAAATTGGACAACATTTTATGGCATGAGGCTGTATCCCACATGCCAGCACATTTGACTGAGAAATATAAGAATAGTAATAATAACCATGTTCAATCATTCATTTAGTGACAATATGCGCTCGGTTTGAGATTCACTTACCCACTGCGCCACTGCCACCCCATACGATCAATGATTATTAATTATAATATTTTTACCAGGCATGCTGAATGATAATATTTATTACATTATTACTGTGCATTTGTAACATGTACCCATATTGTTGCATTTTGTATCAGTGAAACATGCTTCCTGTCACACCTTTGGGCTATTATGATTCGGGCCCCTTAAACAAGGGAAGTGAAGAAAGCTTTAACAGCTCATTTATCTATCACTTTAAATCTGTTTAATTAGGGTTAAAAAAGTTGTTATGCTTTAATATAAGAAACAATAGCGGCTTCAAGATGTTATGCATCCCAGGCACCTTCTCAAACTGTCATTTATCCTCCTCACCTCTGTGCATTGGGTCGGGAACGCTGGAAGAATGGCGGCGTTCGAGCGAGCTACAAGAGAAAGGAGGGGAATGAAGGATTATATAAAAAAGAAGCTTGACGGTAACTGGTTGAGATTAGTGCCTTAGGGGTACAGCAGTGGCTCTGATTTTGATACTGCGCCCCTAGCTAAAAGCTGAAGGCCGCCTTGCCTAGAGGAGTCTGCCTTCACCCACAGGCAGTCAGGGATTGTTTTCTTACCAACATCTCCTCCACCACCCCACAGACACCTGTCATCTCCAATTTCAAAACTCAGCGCAGAAAGGAAGAGACAACGCAAAGAATAAACAAAAGAAACATGCTTCTTTTTTTAAAGGCACTCTCTGCACACAGATATGTGGAGGTGCGGCCTGGGGTTCACCTACAGCAGCCAAGAGTCAAATTTACTATAAGCTAACTACAAACCAGCATACAATAACATGATTCCGGTTCATTATTTTCTTGGAGTGCTGTCACAACTGTTTGCGATGAAATGAAATGCCATACACAGTATGGTAAAGTGATCAGATTAAATAATCCACATGACATGCATAAGCAACTTCTCTGTAAGATTATACAAGCCATACCTGCTGCTTTTTGTGCTTCATTAACATTGTTCCAGGGGTGCATGTATGACACACTATAAACTTTTCAGAGACATCAAAGATCAAGTTCAGTCAAGTTCATCAATTACCTGGTTAAATATAACCCATACTATGCATTTACCAAAGTTATATATAGACCTCATAATTGCTGGTTTGTAAGCATACAACAACTAAATAGTTGAAGATCAAATTCAGTTGCTGGAAAAACCCAAGAGGTAAATAGTTTATTGAAGTGTCTTTTAAATACTTTTGATGAGGTCACACGATGTGGAACAAAATGGTGTCCTTAGAAGAAAGCAAACAGATCTTGGCGTGAAGTAGCCCTTGTCATGTGAGGAGTTAAGCAGGAGTTTGAGATGATGTGACACCGGCGGCCCTGCCAGGAGCTTGTTGTTGCAGCCAATGGGGGGCAGAGGACACAAACGGAGAGTAATGGCCGCTACACGCATCAGCCTCCCAGCGATAAAAAACACACCATGTTTCATCTGCTCTGTTTTTCCCTCTTATTTTAATTCCCTCTGTTTGTTTGTTTGTTTGTCGACCTTGGACGTGTCAACTGACCTTCCTCCATCCAGAACCCTGAAGTGCGGGCAGGCTGGGGAGGGCGTTGGGTTGACAATGACATTTTTTTAACACAATGAAGGAACAAACACAACATACAAACTGCACTTACCTCAAAAAATTTACTCAGAGAAAAAAAATTTCAGCGTGTGTCTCGGATGTCCGGCCACTAGCTCTGCCAAAAAAGTGCCATCATGTCATGACAACTTGAGCGAGTGCAGCGCTGTTGGGTGACCCTCGGGCCGGCCATGGGGGGTTTGAGGCCCCCACCCCACTCCGGATCCTGACAGATGTCATATACCTCCTCCATGGGCACCTTCTGTTTCCTGTTCACCTTTCTTCATCCTGCAGCGTTAGGGCTCCTGTCTTGTCATAGAAACACACACACACCATCAGATAATATAAACATACACCAAGGAGAAAGACAGGAGAGGAGAGACATGCACTTGACCGATGTGGGCTTCTCACTTTACACTGTCTATAAGGGCCTGATGGCTACAAGAACAATGAGAAAGTCATGCATTTGAATACATTTTCTTTCTTCATCAGACAACCTTGTTGCATAAAAAATATATACGGTACACTACACAAAACATCTTTATTTGTGAATCCCAACAATTAGCTATAATAAATCACACTGACTACTAACACAACACTAGGCATTGCATTATATTTTTAAGCAAAGCAGTTGTTTCCAATGTTTCTATGTTTCCAAAGGAAAGAGGATCATTAAACAGGTAGCATCAAGCAAAGAAACTGGCCAGAAAAATTAAAAGATGGTTACAATTCATATATTCAGTTGTATTGTATTTTCTGGTTCATTACTTAACTACAATCTCTCTGTAGGGAGTCTACATGTTTTACTTGTGTTACCCTGGATTTCTTTCAGATACTCCCAACTTCTACCCACTGCCCAAGAAATTCCTGGATTTACAGTAGTTCAGTGGTTACTTTAAATTCCCCTTTTGAAAAAATGAATGCATCCAAAGATTTGTCTATGATTGTCAACTCTGCAACTCACTGAACCCTAAAAACCCATTGTTTGTGGTATAGTCACCTGCAATTTGAAAGCAGAAAAAACATACAAGGAAGGACCAAAAAAGAGTGCTGGATAAAAAAGACACTATATTTACACAAGGTCTAGGATTGTTTTAATATACTACTTTACTTAAGGCATGTGAACCCTGTGACAACCATGTTCCCATCTCAGAAAATACTTGCATATCATTTACTAAAGGATTTCTCTGGGAACAGTTAGTATTTGAGTATGAGCACACCGCACTCCAAATCTGTTTGCACAGATCTCCCCTATCATCCTTCAGCCCATAGTTTGACAGAAACACTTCAACTAAATGAGATTCCTTCTTGTTACATTGTCTTATGGAGTTACATCAAAAGTGTCACCAGCCCACTCCCGGAATAACAAGTCTACCAAACCAAAAAGCCTTCACATATTAGATTTCCAAAGCCCTTCTGCAGGCTGCCTCTTTGTAGGGATAGTGTATCATCTGCTCAAAATGCTCTCCTAGATGGAAATGTGTGGACTAAATCTGATCATGGCGCGAGATAATGTTCACTTCTCACTCCTGAACCACGGACTTATGTAGGAAACGCAGAGGATCCTGTGACTAACCCATCAATCACACTGACGTCGAGCTGCGGTGATGGATATTCTAATTTCCCTTTTATATACAGGTGCGCAGGATGGATGAATGACGATTAATGGACGGGCAAGGTTGTTTCCACAAAACAAAGAAGCGGTTCTGCGGCCCGGAGCGTAGATGGAGGGTAGGAGCTTCACTTTCCCAGATTTCGAACACGATACCTCAACAATCGAGACTTGATTTTCCTGTAAACAAGCGAAGACAAAGTATACATCCTGAGGTGACAAAGGTGTTGCTAACACAACAATTGTCTCGTCTCCACAGGGACCCACAACAGGTTCTGCACTCACGTCTATGACAGCTCGACACCCTCACCTCATTTTCACACAACCTGTTTCTCGCTTTCTGTCATTACTATCACCTCCATAATTATTCCATAACTTTCACCCCACATCAAATTGCTTAGAAGGTCATTTATGTTAAATGCAGTTGTCCTCTGCACAACTTTTAAACAGACACAGTTAGTTCCCAAAATCATGTAACAAAATCCTGGATCCAGACAGTGATCCTGATACAAACCAGATTCTGAAAAGGCATACCTAATAAAGTAATTGCATTTCTGTCAATGTTCCAATATAGAAAGGAAACATTTTGCATCATAATTGGTTAAATCATAACTTCAAGCTGATTATAAACACCTTTACAACATTATTCTTGATCTCCTGAGTTGTCATACACTACTCTCTCTCGGTTCTGAGATCTCTCGTCCACCTCTGTCCTTCTCTCCCTCTCTCACTCTATCTGCTTCTCTCCATCCCTCCCTGGCCGTCCCGAGCTGTCCTCCCGGCCATCTGTCATGTGATGTTTATGGGCCCTTTTGCTTTTGTGTCCTGATGACCACTGTCACAGAGAGCTCCCCATTA
The DNA here is from genome assembly GCA_036025885.1 of Hypseleotris bucephala. Classification (NCBI taxonomy): domain Eukaryota; kingdom Metazoa; phylum Chordata; class Actinopteri; order Gobiiformes; family Eleotridae; genus Hypseleotris; species Hypseleotris bucephala. Next base: position 28,150 of record JAVQKG010356582.1, on the reverse strand, counting down.
CCGACACTGCCCTGATGAACGATGTTAGCCAGACACGCTGCTGACACTTGGGTTGTCCTTGGCCGCAGAGGATCGGCCCGGTAAAGAATGAGGACGCGTGGACCTCAGGGAGCACCGGACTGAGGACCTGTCCGTCATCCCGGCGACAAGAAACTCATATTTTTTATTATACCCCCGCATTCCCAAAGCTGTCTTCTTCCTGTGTTTCTGCTTCCTCTTTATCCAGCCAATGGAAATATGGGCCTGGTTACGGCAGCGATGATGTTGTCATTAATCCTGGGTTGGTGAATGGTGCCCTTGCCTTTCACCTGAATGTATATCTACATCTGAACAGACACAGTTTGGGACCCACACTCCCCCCAGAGGCCACGCCGATGTGCCCCAAAGGCTAATGTACAAAGAATAAGATGATGCATGCAGCCGAGGTGATTGTATCTGCCAAATAGAAACAGCTTGTTTTGATTTTTTATTCAGTATATATGAGAATGAGAGAAAACTTTCAGCACACTGAAACTGATATACTGTCAAATCTGAACAGTTCATTAATCTTGTTTAAAATAATTCAAGAAAAATAACAAGTTCTATATAAAATACTAAATAAATGTGTCAGTTAGTTTAAAAAAAAGAATTAACTCAAACTTTTGTATCTATTATTTCATGTCCGTGTCAGCACTGCAAACAACTAGGTACTGTCCTGGCTGTACCCCACCTAAGGCCCATAGTTCCTGGGGCAAGGTTTAAATTTCTGTGATCCTGACAGGAATAAGTGAAAGAAGATAAAATAATTTTACAAGCTGATAGTCAAACAAAAAATGTACTTGATCTAACTTTGGAGTCTAATTTGAAGTCACTTATCAGATTTTACAGTGTTAACATAAAACTGCCACCCAGTGATATTTGATTTTTTGCAACACTTTCTAATCATAGAATTGTAAATGTGCCTGAGACGCTCTTGAACCTGGTCACCTTTGAAGCAAAATATCATCGGTATTGGCTGGGGTACAGGAGTTTGATGTATGGAGCACTATGTTTTAAAGTCACCATTTGGTTATTTGCAGGTCAAGGAAGAAAAATATGTCTAGGTTAAAACCAAGAAGCAATCATTGTAACTCAGCCTTTTGCCTCAAAAGAGGAGAAACTGTATTAAATCTGAACTTTCAATAAACGTGTGTATGTGGTAAATTTATTGAAAGCTGTTGCATGTTTGAGTATTGAAGTGCTTCCTTTCTAATAAAATGGAAGAGAATTATGAGGCAATAACAATAGGCCACTTTGTCATATTCTGGATTTGATTTGTTTTCAAAGCTAAAAACAAGAAGTGTGGAACCAGAAAACTTATGTCAGCTGATTGTCTAATTAGCTTCTGCATCAAATTAACTGTCACCATAATATTACAGTCTATTGTTCCACAGCAGAGCCAGAATAATTACATTGATTGGCTGACTGGCTACATTATTAGGTAGTCCTGTTTACCTGAGTGTAAATAGCTAATCACATTGACACATATTGACACATAAAATCTGCCTAATAAACTGGCCAATGAGTGGATGCTGTTATCTCAGAGGGAAGCTTCATTCAAGTATGAACTTAGTTTTGGCTCACATAATATAATTGTCTTTTTTTCATTGTCTAATAAAACCCTTTCATATTTCACTGTAAATCCTTTAGATAGAAGACAGACATTCTGAAGTTGAAGGAGGGAATAGATGACCTTACCCAGTAACTGCATCAGTAGTAACCATATTAAAATGTATTGTATGAAAGAAAAACAAGCTTGTGGAGTCGCAAAACATCTGAAAAGATAATAGGCTGACAATAGTGTATCATAATGGGACCAATCTGGACAAAATAAAAATCTCATTTATTCAGCGTGGCCTTCTCTGTATCCCTCTCTCTCTCCCCGCCGCGTCACCCTCCTTTCCTCTTCTCCTTATAAACGTCTTTACTGGCCGCTAGAGCTGCTGATGAATTCTTAAGCAGATCACACTGATAATTGTATTTCATAACTGTCAGTTGTGCGAAGGCTGCCAGTGTGCCCAGGAGCTATTTGTGTCTCAGTTGTGTGTCCTCCACTACATTGTCCTGCTCCCCCCTCCCTCTCTCTCCCCTCAAAGTCTGCCCAATCACCAGGGACGGGCCCCAGCACTGTCTCCGGACCTCAAATTACTCAATCACACATTTACCCATGACACCTTTATTACAATTAATCAGAGATGGACTTGATTAAGAAAAGTTATTCCTCCCCTTCATTGAGACTTTCTTCTGCATATTGTAATTTATGTCCTATGGAGAGCTCTCGGATGGACAGAGAAGCTGACAGATTGCCAGCCGTACCGAGACACACATGTGGACGTGCGGGACAGGTGCGCGGGCCGCCCCCCTCCTCCTACATCTAAACACGGACACAAACAAACTCCCTATCATTCTGTCACCCACAACTCAACTACGCTTTGGCAAAGAGTTTAATACACGACTTTAATTGGCTTCCTATTCTTCTTGTCTACACACACACATATCCCGCGAATGAAGCCATCTACATTACCTTTACTCACAGTTGCCGGGTCTGCTGTGGCTAATTAGTTGAGTGGGGTTTTAGGTTTGGTAATTAGGCGGAGGAGCTAGGAGTGACGGGGGCCTGGGGAGTTGGGGAGTTGAGAGAGGCGCTGAATGACTGTGGAAAGTGGACTGTTGTCTGAATCCTGGCAGCATCGTGCAGCCAGCAGCCAGTGTCCCTTAGGCACCTGGAGGCAGACTACCATCCCACAGCCATGAAGGTGATGTCTTTGTTACGTGCCACATGTTACAACGGAAAGGGAATCACTGAAAAAATACAGGAGTTTAGCGGAAAAAAGGGACTGTTGAGGATTTTGGATTTCCCTGTTTGTCAGTATGCTTAAAGGAAAAGCAGAGGTCTGATGTTGTGCAGGACTGTAATCGAAATGTAACATGGGGCTCAATAATTACAAAAACATGACTTAATATAACTATGATGAATTATGCAAGGACTTTATGATTTGTAATATTTAGATATCCTTAACATTCAGAAAACATTTAATTACAATTTACAAAACACAAAACTTCTTTGAAAAGACTAAACCTGGTCCACATTTAAGAGTATGGATAAAACCAGTTCTAAACGCGTCTAAAGTCAAGAATTAGACAAATTTCTGACTTTTTGTTTCAGTCCTGTACCCTAAAACTGAACAAATGCTGCCATTCTTGTTAACTGCCATCAATCTGTACAATCCCAACCACACCAGGCTCACAAATAACAAGCATTTGCTGTGTTACCTCAGACAGCCTAAAAAAAGTTAGCTCCACAGTATATCGATAATTATATCAGTTTATCTGGTGCATTAATGACCCTGTATATGAAGCCAAAACTACTCTAACTCTTGCCTAAAATGAGACACTTAATTCCTTAAATTAAGAATGCTTTTTTCACAGTTGCACCATCACATATAAGACCTCTCTATCTTTAATGTCTTGTTTACGCTCCACAGTTAGGCAGCTTCAATGCGTTGCCAGTTAGCAGCGGCAGCATCCTCCGACTGCAACACAATCCAATTAAATAAAGAGTGTTGTCTCTCCAGGTTCCTGTGTTGCCTAATTGGGGCTGTGACTGCTCACTAATCAGCGGAGGTACAGGTAGGCCCCGAAGGACGCCAACATGAGGCCTATTCTGTTAATTGAGGAGATGCTAAATCTGGACTGGCTGTAACCTGGCACACACACACACAGTACTTGAGCTACTGCTAAATTCAACTCAATGTTCATGTGCTTCATCGATTTTCTCACCTTTTCGAGGCTGGCATGTAAGAGCTTGCATTTGTCTGGGCAAAGTGTGACAGAAGTAACTATAGATACTGTACAATCGTTTGACAAAGGCTTCTTATTCTGCTGGTGAGGTAAACTATAGTATGTCTTTGCTTTATTTAATAAAGGGTTTGGACATTTTCTAGTTGAAAGAATTTAGGATGTTCCATTTTCCATAATATGCCTGTAACAGATACACTTTCAATATATTGAGTTAACATTGTTGCTATAAATTTAGTTAGTGATCAAAAACAACTAAAAGCATATGTATCTCTGAACTTAAGATTCCGTTACCAAATAACTGCTATATTGAAGAAATTGCATATACTATAGTTACAATGGCACTGGACTTTTTTCAACAACAAAAGAAAATATATTTAAAAAATATATGTTGTACAACATAAGGCTTCTGTGTCTATGAATGTTATAATACTATACTATGCTATACACACACATACACGCATTAATATGTAAAACAGCAATATAATAAATAGTACACTAAATGACCACAGTGTTGTAAAGCCTGGGAGAGCAGTACCTTTCTGTTATGGATGTAAAACGGCCCTAACCCGGTGTGTTTCTGATTTCCTGCACCGTCTGGAGAAGGTAGCAGCTTTGCATGCTGGGGTCACACCTGTAACGCATTTCACACTGGGTTATATTTTGAGTAGCCACCTGGATGAGGAAATAACATGTTCAGAGTGCATGAAGCCTACAGCCCTCCCTGCCAGGTAAGAACAGGTGTTTCTCTTAGACAACACCAAATACACTCTTACTACATTAAAGGCTTCAATGTTATAATGTCAGGATTGAATAAAATGAAGTGGTTAAAATGTTTAGTCTTTATTTATCCTAAAAAGGCGTGCAATAATTATAAAGTTTAATGTCATATTTATCTTTTAAGTTGTGATTTATACTCACTGACCTTTTGCAGAGCTTTAGATATCAAGTGGTTATCTGAGCTATCGTTGCCTCAATCAGTCTCTGACCTCTGGAATCAAACAGTTTTGACCACGTAACTGACAATCACTGGACATGTTTTTTTTTCACCCAAATCTTTGTGCACTCTATGTATGATTGTAGGAGGGAATTTCTAAACGCTCACAGTCAGGTAAATAGCTATACCTAATAAAGCGGCCAGTTAGTGTGTCATTGTAAACTTTCTTAAGCCAAATCTCCCACAAATAATGGAAATGCAACATGTCAAAGGGCATTTCAAAGTACATTCACTATAAGTGTATTTTTCTTTACTTGCGGTGTGAAGGAAAGAAATGGCATTTTCCAGTCCAACTTCTCTTTAGCCAGACAAATTTTTTTTATTATGTGCGGCTCAGGGGCATACGAATGAAAAGATTGATTGTGTGAATGCAGTTTCTGTCAGCCACAAACAGGCAGCAATGAAATACCAAGCACACCTGCAGCAGAATTCACTTTTGACAAGCACATACCAATGTAAGCCCCTATTAGAAAAAACAATGAAGTATATCATCAAATATTTATGCGAGATAAAGTGCTGGAGAGTGCTAAAAGCAAGCACATAGTGGCACCCAGGTCTAAAATACTTTCAGATGTGTAGGTGGACCTGAAATATTTTAGCTTAAATTAGAGTGGCTACTTTTTCTGACACTGATCTGAATATTTATAGGGTTCCTCTTTTCAGGTTACAACCACATTCAAATTGTATATTAATGCTTAAAAATATAGGAAGCAAAAAATATGGACTGAATTGTAGTGTTTATTTATGTAAATATATATTTCATCAATAATTTCTCTTACAAAAATACCTATTTATTGTCAAATGTTGAACAAGAATTTATAGTGATTTATATCTCTCATTCCATTTACTTCAAGTATGATTTGCACAGTGCATTAACAGTGTTATAAATCACAGTTTACTGTTGCTAGGAGAGGTAGGTGCCACCTCCACCACAACCTTGCCTAAGTTTTTTCCAGCATACATGTAGTCCACAGCTCGAAACACCGACTCCAGCCCTGAGAACCTGCCTTCTGTCGCCAAATCACCACAATCCACCTCACACACCAGCTGCCCTTTGGCCATCATCTGCATCATACTGCCCAGTGCCTCGCCGTAGTCACTGAAGAAATGAGGCAGGAAGAAACCACGGATGCTGGCTGACTTCTGCAGCAGCTTGACCGGTAGAGTTGCTGCTCTGAAGGCAGGGATCCCCGATGCAGACTGGTACCCCGAGATGAACCCGATCACAATGAGACGCCCCTTTTTGGCCAAACAGTTCAGCGCCAGCTCCAAGATACTGCCCCCGACAGACTCATACACCACGTCTATGCCTTGTGGGTACTCCTTCCTTAGTGTCTGTCCCAAATCTTCTACTGTGTAGTTGATTGGTCTGTCACAACCAATGGATTTAAGGAAGCCAGCTTTCTCATTAGAAGAGCAAGTGCCGATCACGTGGCACCCGGCACGTTTGGCAAACTGCACCGCAAACTGTCCTGTCCCACCAGCAGCGGCTGTGACTAGAACGGTCTCACCTTTGGTCAGGTCTCCCAGTCGTTTCAATGCAATGTAAGCCGTAGCACCACTGACCAGTAGCGTGAGGAATTCTGGTTTTACTGAGGGGACGCGTATGCACTCTTTGGCTGGAACCACAGTGTACTCAGCAAATGCTCCGTTGCGGAAGTAGGCCACAGTGTCCCCGACAGTGAACTGAGAGCTGGCACTAAGGCCAAGGCCGACGACCTCACCAATCCCCTCAAAACCAGCATCAAATGGAGGCTTCACTGTGGGGTCGTAACGTCCAGCAGAATAATTAATGTCTGAAGCGTTGATTCCCACAAAACTGAAAAACATAAAAAAGTAGACCTATATTATTAATTATTACTATCAACCACTCATTTTCGGATTTTTTTCTAAGATTTTAAAAAAACAGTTTCCTTCTCTAGATGAGTACATGGTACAAAACACTTGTTTTGGCCATGATTCTGCTTTCCTTGAGAAGAACAGTCGTGCTCTGACAGGGAAAGGCTTGTATCACAAAACACATTGCATGATGTCATGATTCATTGTCTTCAGAGACACCCACAACAAACTGCACTTTAAAAATCTTCGATGGTTCCTAGGCTCCAGATCCAAACGGCTTGTTTTTTATCTTACTTTGGTAAAAGAAACAAATATGTGAGAAAGGAATGCATAAATAAATCATTTACTGTCTTTTAGAGCGGCAGCATGCTGTGTCTCATTACTGAGCCTATACCACACGTTACTTTGAGCTCACTCTTAATGCTTTTGTGAGTTTCGCATATGAAACGATAACATTACTAAAACATCTGATTTGAATATTTGTATGACTATAACAGGTCTAACAAACAGTCAGAATATAATGTAATATAATCAAATGTACCACTGCATGTATTCAACTTAACACTGCACAATAAACATTAACTTTTTGGGAACAAACTGTTCAGTTAAATATCAATTTTATCAGAAATAAATGTGTCAGTTTGTTCAGACCTAGTGTCTGATTAAAACACAGTGAGAAATGAACAGCATTTTTTTGTATTACAAACTCACACTAAACATGCATAAAATTAAATACAGTCCCAACCTTTTCCTAAAAATGTTGTTACCTTTATTACTAAACTTAACGTAATTACAGTCTAGACTATATAGCATAATCCTGTAATTTAATTTTAATTATAGGCCTACTACTACTAATAATAATAATACATCAATTTCATATAGGATAGCGCTTTTCACAACTACTCAAAGACGCTTTGCTATAGTAACACATGAAAAACAATTTAACATTGAATGATTAGTGGAGCTTGTCTGAAGAGGTGCTGTTTTTTGAAAAGTCTGTGGTTAGTCTGAGGTAGAATGTGTACTGATACTGTAGGCTACAATATAAATGAAAACAGATGAAAATAATAGGATGTGATGTAAGATATGCAAGCTCTTTAAACAGATATTTGAAGGCAGCACCACAATGCAACGTGAACGGTCAAAGGTCTTAGAGTAGCCTAGATAAATACTGACCCCTGTACACGCAACGCACGGGAAATTGTTTTGATTAAAAGCAGGATTTGTAGAATAGGGACAAAGTTGTGTTTATGTTTTTAAGGCTACATGTTTGCAGTGTATAAACTTCTAAATTTGCGACATTCTATGGCCACTATGTGTCCAGGTTGGTGCACTGTCTATTCAGTGTCAGTACGCTGCGCCTGTGAGCAGAATTCTGCAGCTCTTGCCTGTGCTCCCATCATCTCCATGTCCTGATGTCTGTGTGCGCCCTTTTCTGTTTGCAGGTTGGTGACGTAGAGACAAGAGAGAGGGAGGGAGAGACACACAGAGAGATGCCGAGATGGATTGACAGACAAATGCAGCGAGGGCGGAACTTGGAATTACAGAACAACGCTTATCCCTCACATATTTTGCCACCTTGTGATGATGACGACCGCGGGGACAACGGGATATGGCTAAAGCGAGGTAAGTAGAGTCCATTTTACAACTTCTAAACAATATTCTGGCACTAAGGTATAGCCTCATGTTCGGTGAAGAGTATGGTCGGATTATTTACTCGGCTTTTCGGAAAGGCGCGTTGGGGATAGTCGAGGAGCAGATGAGGAGCATGCCTGACAAACAACTTACCGATTTCTAACGAGCAACTCCTCGTTCCCAGGTGTCGGTACAACCACAGTCTGTACAGCAACAGCCTCTCTGAAATGTGGACTAAGCTTCGTGACGACCAGCTTTTTGATAGCGCTGGGTATAGAGGTCCCTCTGTAATCCATGAAGTGCGCGGAGTAGGACATGTCTATGATGTAGCGCCGAGCGGGCAAACCAAGTCCGACAGAGAGTGCCTGGATTCCTCCTCGTCTCGCTCTGAATAAGCGGGACACAGCCGTAGCGCTTCTTTGAAAGAGCAATGAAGACGCGGACATGGCAAAGTTCAGGGCCAACTTGACTTTACAGCAGCTAGTAGTAATAAGCCCGTCATGCCATTAGCCTGCGCTGTAGGGCTTTTCACTTGGCTTGCACAGACAGGGCCATGCCAGCTCGCTCGAAACCGGACTACAGTCAAATAAAAGCCGCTTTGAAGCTATCATTAACCACCAGAACAAGACAAAACATGCTGTATTTAGCTTCAAACGTAGCTAGCGATTGTGTAGCCTTGTAAACTACAGCGCAGCAGCGCCCCACACTCTTGCTGAGTCCCTCCCCTTCCCGGACACAACACTCACTTCCTAGTAAGGTGAAACAAATCAATCCTCATCGTATACCTCGCAATGTTAGACTGTCCTTAATAGTCTATTGTCAACATAAACAGAACAATGTAACTAAAAGACTGTAAAGCGCAGTAAGTAGTTATACAAGCATGCACCTGTAACCAATTTATGGCAGCAGTTTGTCAATGCGCACAGTTTTCACCCATTGTCATCTGACTTGCCTGACTTTTTTTTTTTACTTAATATATCAAAATGATAGGATTCTATTCAAACACTTTAAAACCATAATCCCCCCTCACTTTGCCTATAAACAAAGTCAGTATAACATAGTTTTTAAAAGCAAATCTCTTTTCTGCTGCACTCTTTATAACTTTTATCTGGTGGTTAAGTTCCATGTGGATCATTTACTTTTGTGGGATTTTTGTAGTGCAATGGGAGAAAGAGAGAGATAGAGAGGAAGAGGGAGAGGGGGAAAACAAGACAATTAAAAAGATTGACAGGTAGCTCCTCTGTCAGGGGTGACGCTTGTACAGAGGGGAGGAGTAAAAATGTAGCAGGAAAAGCCACTCGATGCGTCTGTCTATCAGTTGAGACTGTCTGAAACAGCTTCTGGATCCCACCGCCGTTTCCATTTTTCCTTTTTTTAGCGAAGACCTCACGGATCCTTAGAGTCACCCGTTTATTCTTTTAAACCTCCTGCATATATTTTTGGAGAGGCTTTTTAAAACAGATAAATATTTGAGTCGCGGTTGTTGGTGAAGCTTGGATGCGCCTGCGTCTTGTTTGTTCCCCCCTGCTCTCTCCCTCTCTCCAAGTGATCTCCACCGCATTAAGCAACCACCCCTTCCCCAAAAAAACTGTCCGAGATACAATGAGATGAGCGACTCTTAAAAAACGTAAGTAATACAAGATATCTGTGGCGTGTTATTTGGCTTTTTAAATTAGATTGGAGCGAAGGAAAGGACAGGCGGGGAGGGAGGAAAAGTGTGTCCGGGACTGGTGAGCACGATCTGGGCTGAGGTGGCGTGGTGGCCGCGGTACAGTGGGACTGACATTAACCTATCTAACGCCTGTCTGTCTGTCCCCTCTCCCCTCTCTATCTCTCTTTCAGGGCTGTGGCAAAAGAAAAGAAAGAAACACGAGGATACTTGTCACAAGTGTGCGCAGCGCTCACACGGGACTTATTCTTTTCAGAGATGATTTATTTCCAGTTTGCGTAAAAAGCGAACAAACTTGCAAACACTTAAAACAAACTGAGGATTTTTGGGTCGCTTTTACTCCTTTTGAAGTCTGCAACAATGCACAGCGAGGAAGATGATCTTTGATGGACATGAAGGTGTCATGAAGGCGCTGGCTCAATCCAAATCTCACGCTCATTGAAAACTCCACAAAAAAGACCAAACTGATTAAAAAGGACAAAAAGAAGACTAAGAAGAAACAATAGCCCTTTCCGTTAAAGTCCGGGATGATTTTTCCAAACTGAGAGACTTTCACTGAGTCGTATTTCCTGCATGAGAAGCACCGTGGAAAGTGACGGTCACTATGCCGAGGAGAAAGCAGCAAGAGCCGCGGCGATCAGCAGGTATACCCCGCACACACGCCCATCCCAGTGTAGCCCTCTAGTATTTATCCCTTTCTTTCAGACATTATGCACTAGCCAAGATGCATGCTGTCATTTATTTTATTACAGCACATTTTAAATTAAATTTGTTTTCAAATTAATACAGTGCGAAATACACCTCTGACCTAGTAGAGTATTAAAACAACATTTTGCCCATTGTTATCAGAGCCATAAAACTTTTAGGTTTTTTTCTTCTTAAACTTCTGAAGTTACTAAATGGTGTGTTATGGGGGATAAAAGGCAGTTTTTGAGGTTCAAGACGAGTGAATAATGATGAATAATTGACTGAAAGAGCAGGGGGGAGAAAACTACAAGGAGTCTGGATTTTTTCCCAATCTCTTTTATTAAAGGATTGCCATTCTTGATTTGATGCGTGATTGATCGTGTGTCATGTGGCGGTCTTTGATCTATTCATTCCTGATAAACATCAATAAATCCCTCCATAAAGACAGCCACGTCTGGTAGGTTTAGCCACACTATTCATGTGTGTATGAAAACGTAAAAATATTTGAGAAGAATATACCTAAATATTTATAGGTTTATATTTTTGAACAGGTGATGAAGGCATTTTGAACACCTTTTTGATTTGTCAGATTTAGACGATATGTACCCATCCAAATTCTGCCTACATTCACTGTAAGAATCAGTCCAGTAATGAAATCAATATCCCAGGCTGGAGGCTAGTATAATATTAGCTATGTGACCAACTGATAAAACTAGGTGTTGGCAGACGACCGGCAACTTTGACTTGTAGTGGTTTGGATTTGGACTCCCCCCTTCCTTCCTCTCGTCTCCCCCCGCAGCCTTTAAACAAATGTAAATGAGTGACAGGGGTTTTCTACCTCTGTGCTAATGAGGCCAAGCCTTTGAAGTTAGGCATTAACAACTGGAGTGAACAAAAGACAGTAACAGAATTTTAAAGAGATTTTGAAATATGAGGTGCAAAGCGGGTCGAACAGGAGGGCCAGTCGACGGAGACTTTGAACTCAGCAGGTTTTATCATTTTAAAACAGGCATCTGCTGAAGATGATGGTGGTTTGAGATGATGAGGGAGATGAGATGCCAATGGAGAACATTCAACCAGTTCTTTGCGTTCTTTAAAATATATTTCTCTTTATTCTGGCAAAACTCTGCAAAAAGTCTGAAATGAGTTATCATGCGTAACTTTTCTATAGTTTAAATTTTTGCAGCAAAGATGTAAAAGTCCCCTAAAGTAGAAATTGTATTACTGGTTTGTGGAAGCATAAAAACATGACACGGATTTGACCCCTCCCTCCGCCTTTACTCTCTCTCTCACACACACCATTGATACATCACATTGCCCCCTGTGTGCCATCAGGGCTTGTAGCGGTTAATCGCAGTTTGGCAAGTGTTATTCAGTTGTCTGCAATCACCAAATCTATTGTCAAGATAAGCCAGTGACTCTTTATGTGATACTTTAGTTGCAAGATATACGTAAATAACACACACCCACTCACGTAAATAGTGGAGGCTTTTGATGCTCTGCTGGGAACTGCTGCTGACCTGTGGCTTCCTCTCGGCGTGATGGCAGCGTTCACTGTGGGACAGTACCTTTGATAAAATTTTGCAGAATAAAACACAACCAATGCACAAAATTATCAAATTTTATGAGTGTTACAAAAACATTAATTGAGTTGTTTTTGAGCAACTTATGACTAAAGCTATGATTGCAGTGATTCCTTTTAAGATTTTTTTTTTCTAAAGCTGCAGGCCTTACAAGAAAGTTTGGAAGATATTAAAAATATCTTACAATATGTTACAAAAAAATTTGCGCTTGAAAAATTAATTAACTGTAATTAATTTAAAATATATTTGCAGTTTCTTCTAGGATTTAAATAAAAATGAGACAACTGTATGTATTTTTAAATTAACTGTAATTGCAACATAGCAAGTTTAGACATAACTCCACAGTTTTCACTGAACTTATTTCTTTTAAATTGTGTCCATATTGTACACACAGGGAGACTTGTATTTAAATCTGTCGAGGTCATAAAGGAGGCACCTACATTTAAAACAACAATGCATTTAATCTAAGACGCCTTATTCCTATAGAAGTGAGACAAGGAGGAGATAAGATAGTGGTCTGTATTTCTTTGAGCTCGATGGTTAATTACAAGACGAGGGTATGTGTGTAGTGTGTATGTGCTTATAAAGTGGGGAGGGTGTTGGGGGGTAAGGTTGCTTCCCGTCGGCTTCATTAAAGAGAGCCCTAATTATCTGTAGAGCTGATGGATTTGTGACAGGCCCTAACGATTAATGCTGACAAATTCAGTAAGGTGTCAAGTCCGCAGCTGCCTTGATGTAATCAAGTTGATATTATACAGTCCCCATAGCCCCTAGTGCAGCACCAACTCAATTTGCCTGCACAGGTGACAAATGGACTTTGCTACCTGACTAATCACGTCAGGAGACAATGCCAGTTAATGACCTCGGTATGCCCCCGCCGCCCCCACCTATAGCACTTTTATAACCTTGTTTTACGCGGACCAAAGTACCCAAGCTATATTGCAATCTCCCTTCTTTTTCCCTCCTCTAATTTTTTATGGACCTTATTTTTATTTAAATCTTTCCATTTACCTGGCTTACATTTTGTGTCAAGATTGCAGAGAATTTTCATAAAGTTCCTTGAGATTTCGCAGCTGCCTTGAGATAGTTGAAATTTGAACTTTGTAAAAGATTTATTTATTTTTATAAAGAAATGTCTCAGGCCTGGTCTCCACTGAGCAATCTGAAGTTGTAGCATGATCCATTTTGTAAAACCATGTGACATACTGTTGAAGTTTTTACACTTTTTGCATGTGTTTCAGTGCTGCCTGTAAATCACTGCTGCATTAAAAGTCAATGGAGACGTATTTTGGCTGAACGTCCTGGTCTGTACTAGCTTCAGGCCGCTGGTTTATTCCGATCTAAAAGTATTAATGATTTTGCGTGCCCAAGATGGCTATGATTACAGAGCAACCTTTGTGCTTCAAGCATAGGTGTGATAATCTCCCTCTAAAATAATCAGCATATTTAGATTTACATGCCCTACTCCTCCATTTCAGCCCTCATACATATGTCTACACAGGCGTCCTGAAAAGTGCTAAACCGCCTGTAGGTGTTTTTTTGGACTTTGCCAGATTCAAATGCCACCCCCCTCATTTCTGAGAATTAACACAATCTTGTTTTGATGAAAAGTTCATTTTGTGCGATATATTGGCTGTAAAGTCAAAGTGTAAATGACTTAATGACACAGTTGCTTCTGAGAAATGAGTTTTATGTTAGGATTTATTCAAACAAGGTCTGTGTGTTTAGACAGAGGGGTATAAAGAAACAGCGAGGGCAATAGGAGCATGTGTGTGTGTTTGGAGCTTTAGACCAGACCGGTGTTAGTTTCCTGGAATGAAAAACTTGAACGAGTGTAATGGTAACCACGCCGCGTTAGTCATCTTCTTTAACAGGGCCTGCCTTCAGAGTCCGCCCCTGTTCCCCCCACAGTGCAACAAACACATCTCACCATCAACAGCAGTGTAGTTTTATGTCATACTAGTTTACTTTAGCCAATCTATTAATCTGATATCAGAGGGCATATATTAATTCAGTGCAGCCCCCCGTGATGTGTACTATATGTTTTTAGCCGTTACCTTTGTGTTCATGAATTTGGCGGTCAGACTGTACCAGAGGTTACGCTAATTAGAGCGACCGTGTCGTTAGCAGGTGGCATTGATCGGCCTCGTCGATAGCCACTTTTGCTCCGGCGCCACCCACTGAATCAGGTAAATTTACATGTGGGGTTAGAGGCGTCAAAGGTCAAACATGCTCTACATTTTCCAGTGCCTTGTGTGTGTTTTGGTTTGTGTTGTAACACATTTATGCAAAGATAAATAATTTTTGGTGCTTATTAAGAGTGAACAAGTGTATTGTATCAAATAGAAAACATTAGTGCATTTGTGTGTTTGATTCTCTTGTGCTGTCCACACACATATTTCACATCAAAGCGCTAAGGCCCTGTCTTGTCTCTTTCTCTCTGTTTCTGACTCTTTCTGGGGCATTCTCAACAAAAGCTGCCCTCGGGCATTTTGCTATCGTTGTGTTGGCCTTTCTGCACTTTATACACACACATCCACCAAAACACTGCATAAACACAGACAGAAGGACTAAAGACAGACAAACACACACCTACACCTAATGCTTAAATGCAGCCAGCATGTCTCTGTGGGAGGTCATAATGGAGGTGGCTTAGTATGATGGGAAATCATATCATTAAAGCAGCCAGATGTGCTTTGTTGCCTGCCTTGCAGCACATAAAAACAGCAGCAAGTCATGGGATCCAAAAAAAGAGAAGATTCAGTCTGAGAAAATCAAGTCAGAAACAGATAGAAAGCAGCCCTCTGGGACTGGGCTGACAAGCAGTCTTACTCCTGACTGCCATAGAAAAACAATTTAGCCTAAATAAAGAATTTTTGTTCTCATTTTTCAGTGTTGCCGCAGCGTAACAAAATAGTTTTTAAAGTTATGTGAAATCGAGATTGGACTCAAAGCCTTGATTAACAGTGTGCCTTATTACTATGTAATATTTGTGTTGTGCTGAGTAATTACATTTGGTTAGGCTCCACACTGGGGAAGTAGGACATAAAAGCTCATTAATGGAAATTTGTTTTTATTTTTTCTCTGGCACTTGCTTTGAGATGTGAGGAAGATAAGAGGGGAAACGTTCAAGAGAAGTCGTCAGGAAACATTTCGAGAAAAAAAAGATATTTTAAATTTTCTTAAGTAAAGCATTACATTTACCGCGGGTAAATTTGCTCTCTTGATCAGCGCAGTGCCTTCTCAAGAGGCACAAGAAAAGTCTGTTAGAACCAAATTCAACATGTTACTTCTATCAATAAAAGATGAGCAATTACAGAATATTTTGTTTAATAAGTATTTGAATTCCTCAGCGCAGAAAAAACATGTAGCTTACCCACTCATTACATCAGTTAGCAGGGGGAGTGAGAGGCAGTGCTTTGATGCTAACAAACAAACAAGACAAACGAGATGGGCCCACTACAGAAGCGCACAAACCCTACCCAGGGACACCCAGCTCTCCCCTCCATCTACCCCATCTCTCTCTCTCTTCTACATATACATAATATATTTTCATTTCTTAAACCCCTTTTAAAATGTCTTTTTACAAGATTTACATGTTGATAATTTTTCATTAAAAATTTACATAAGATTTAGGACTATACAGTGTACAAATGTTTATTTTTTATTGTGATATCAAATGGTTGAACATAATAGCATTTATAGAGAATTTGCCTAGATATTCACGTTCAACATTACTATCACACATTGGCATCTGGACCGGGATGACGTGAGGCATGCATGGTGAGGGGCAGCTTTTAGGATGGGTATTAGAACTGACACATGAACAGGACGATGGACAAATTCTCCTGCAACAGCTGCGACTGTCGCCATTATCCTGACAGGTGTCAATTAAGAATTACTGCCCGGCCGGCCGAGTCCCCCCCACCTCGTGCCCCCCGCCATCACCACTGCACTCACACATACACACAAGCCAGCTCTGGTCCAGCTGTCTGGGTACTGAGAGAAATAACACATTAGCCACATTAGTACTAGTTACTGTTGTTATAGGACGGGTTAGTTCACTGTGAGTTAAAGCAGCTTGTTTTAATATTCTTTGTTCATATTTCCTTTTAGAAGATTTGTCAACAAATACTTAGCCAGTAAACTTAGTCTTAGTCAGTAAACCACACTGCCTTCCCTTAGAAGCTACTAACTGGACAAAGCTGTATGGAAATAGATAGCCATGTAATGTTGGATATTGCAATACTATTTGCAATGTTTGGATACATCACACAGGTAACGCTTTATAAACCATAGACATATACCAGCAGGGCTAAAACCAGGTCGAAACTTAGCACTGAATTAGGACAAAATTATTATTAGTATTGTATTTGGTCATATGTCATTTTCAAGCTCATAAAATTTTCTCCCTGTTATACAGATATTGCATGTGCCAATAATGCTTTGATGATAAATTTGTGATATATTGTGCAACATAATTGGACATACTAAGTACTCACTAAGTACATCTTGTGTGTGTGGGCTCACCTTCTGCAGAGCTGCATGTTTAAAGTCTAAATACTACTTTCCCAGATTCCTGGTTACTGACTGTTGGCTAAAATAGGTCCTCTTTTATTCCGCATTGTAAAGTCAGGAGATGAGGTCAATGAGTGAGAAAATGAACAGTTGCCATTGCCCATCTTGAAGGCTCACTTCCAGTAAACCCCGCTGGCTGACTAACACATTTTAGGGTCGGCCCAAAAACACTAGAAAAAAGAGAAGAAATTAGACAATGCTGTTCTCTTGTATTATATTGGAGAAAAGTGTGTTTGGGAATGTAGCTGAACACATTTTTACGCCATTCAAAGTTACTATTTGTTAATGTTTTGTTTTGGCTATAGCATCAATCTATTACATGCAATTTAACTTTACATAGCCATGTCATCCACAAATTCAAAGTCATTTTATTCTCCTGTGGTGTGCTGTTGACACTGTGTACTTATTACATTGCTTCTGTAATAAATGCGGTCTTCATCGTCGCGGCAGAATAAACATGAGAAGCTTCAATCGTTGGAAGAGGGGTAGAAGCAAAAAACAGCAACGTGAAAAACGCAACATGAGTGCGAGAGTAGAAAAGGCTCCCCTGGAAAACGCGGATGGATTTGCATGTTCACTTGGGAGTTACAGTTTTGGAATTTCCTCCCTAGAAATCATTTGCCGCAGAAAATAACAGGGGAAAGATAATATTAGGTGTTATTTTGTTACCCTCCCGCTTTATTTGCATATCTGTTGTTTTAAATAAGGCAACCCCTGGAGTCAAATTTGGTTTGTTTTTGCAGTGTCTCGTTCTGCAACACATTATACTTTTTCACATCACAAATTGTAACCTCTGTCCTTCTCACTCGTACAATTCTTTATTCCCTTATTTCTTCGGGCATACCCTCCCCTTTCTTCTAGTCTGACATTGGTACTATAGACTGCTCAAAGCAATATCAAACCTGCAAATTTTTTCCATCCACATGCAAATCGCTCTTATCATTGGTGCATGCTTTTGCCCCCCACTCCCCTCCTCGGTCCCCCACCACCCCAAACGTTTGTGTGTAATCAAAGTAAACGGCAGCTAAAGCTAAAAGGGAAACACTCTTTGTGGAGATGGATGGAGGGATTAAATATTAAACCGGATGCAGCTGACTTAAGGCGAGTGTTTTACATAGCAGCTAGCTCCCACCGCATTGATCCTCTAGCCTCGGCGCCTCCACTTGTTTGGTTGTGCCTCCTGTTAATTTTTCACCATGATCACATCCCTGTACACTGTAAAACTGTCAACCTTTAAAAATGTGTATTACACATTAGTACATTGACTATAAATACTAAATGACCACAAAGTTAGATCCAGCAATATTTTTCCTGAACTGTAAAAATTTCATTTTGAGAAATTTATATAGTGTATAGTTCATATTTATATAAGTTAATAAAATCTATCAACATTGGCCCTTATGCAGGGAACTGGCGTGGACCAATTGGTCACATGCCAAACATATTTTTGGGAAAAAACAAAACAAAATTGTAATTGCAATTTTATGACAAATGTTGTGGTTGTAATTATATTTGCGATATTGCCTTTAAAACAAAGTTAGTCAGTTCACAGTACATAGTCTGAAAGCATAAACACTTCAAACAAGACTAGCTGTTTAACTTCCATTAGAATCTTATGTCTTTCAGAATATGATTGTGGGGATTGTGTTTTATGCATAGGATATTATATTGATTATTGTGACAATTAAAATAGCAATTTAAATTTCTGATTATTTTAAATCCTTTCATTCACTCTCACATTCATTCATAAGACACAATTTCCCGAACCTAATAGAAGAATTAGGTATTTTTAGGGCTTCCTAGATTTTTGGAAAGTAAGGTTCACTAGTCAAATTTTACAGTGCAGCTATACTTGTACATGTGAATGGCTCACGCGTTTCACTGCGCCCCTAACTCCCCCCATTCGCTTTCTTAACAGGGGGCAGGTGAGATGGATGATAGCAATTTGAGATTTTGTTTGTGCGTGTGATCATGGAGATTGTTTTTGGTATTACCATGGTGTAACAATTCCAGTGATTAATTGCGGGGAATGCTTTGTATCAAATGAAAGGAACCAGGAAAGGAAAGTAGAGGGGGGAGGAGAGTGGTAGAGACTGCAGGTTCGTCACCTTGCCTCAGTCTTGACTTGTGAATGTAGTGTTTATCAGCTGACCTTGGAGTCGCACACTGCCGCCTTCTCACTCCCAGGATCCTGCCACCGCACACTGGCCCCTCTTGTCATACCACAGCCTTCATTTCCTCATGCCTCTTGCTTCCGCCCCCCCTCCAGCTGTGATTAAAAGAGGACATCAAACCACTCGAACTAACTTTGGGCAAATAGGAGACTAAACAAAAACAAAATGGCCTCAGTGGCTGCTCTATATATATTCATTTAGAGGGACACACAGTGGCAATAGCCTTTCAGGTTCCTAAAAAATACATTACTATTCAATAGAAATGGAAATTTAGGGATTATTTATCAATTTTATCAATATCAACTGTGCTGTCTTGACCTCCTTCACTTGATATTATTTAGAATTTATTTTTGCTGCGTAGTATTTAAAATTCTTTAGAAAAGTTAGTCTGGCATACGTATTTCTGATGCACTAGTATCTTTCCAAGTACCAGTATTTTAAATTAGTGACAACACTCCTAGGCTGAAGTATTCAATGTGTTTGTTGTCTACATGTGTATAGCAATATCCTGGTGGGTCACAGTGGCAGCTTGTTAACAGGGGGTGCACTCCCTCCTCCCTCTTCTCTTTTTACCAAACACACACACGCAAATGCACAGTTGTTGCTTGCATTGTGCGAGCCTTCTGGCATTTAGAAAAGCCTTGCAGGTTCTTCAGCTCAGCAAAGCCGTACCCTCAAGTCGTCAGACAGGGCCATCGCTCATCACTCAACACTAATGATCCCCTGTTTTCCCGGGACCCCCCCATACACAGTACACTCCCCATGCGCACAATCTCACACCCCTCCATACACAATGCACTCCCCATGCGCACAATCTCACCCAGCATGGCCAAAGTGCACATCTGACGGGGTCGTGGGCAGGTCATGACCCCCAGGTGGCTGGAGTGTGGATGAACCGCTGCACTGCTATACTTCATGTTGCTTTCTGATCCTTTTGTCTCTGCTTCTTAAAGCCTTTTTTCTACTAAGTGTTTTTTTTATCAAATCAATGTCATTAGGATGTTTTTGAAAATTATTTAATAAAAAATCTCTAATAATTTGTCAAATGAATACAAAGTTAATAGATATTCTGTTACGTCAGTTACGTACATAGCATAATAATTTGTTCATCCTAGTTGAACATTTCTGTTATTGTTTCCTAAACTTTTCTCAGCATTCACAGTTAGTATTCGTGACACAATATCTTGAGATTTATTTGTGTCATTTGGAGTTCCACCAAATTCCCCCATTTTTCAAACCCATTTTCCCCTCTTGTCTTTCTGTCTGTGGCTCTTATGCTCTCCTTTATAGTCAAAGTAGCCCTGGTCCCCATGGCAACACTAGTGAACTCTTACTCATTAGTTGTGTGTGTGCCCTCTTCCAAATCCTTTTCTTCTGTTTTTTCCCCAATTGTAAACCAATGTATCAGTCTATTTGTCCTAATTTTACTGCACTTGACAAAGCCGATCACATTTTGTTCATAATCTTTATGACCAAATGAGTATGTTGTCATTGTGGAAGCTTCAGTATTTTTTGTGTTCATGTTGCGAGATGGCGCTAAGATTGAGAGAGGCGACACTAGGAAAGGTCCCTTCGTCACGCCTGACTCACAACCATGTTTTTTTTTTTTTTTCTTGTGGCTGTTAAATCTCCAGAGCGCTGATAACAGGTCAGCCGTTGAGAAAGAGAGAAATGAGTGTGAGGAGGAGGGGTTGTGTATGGAAGAGAGTGAGGAAGCAAGTGAAAGAACAAGTATATGATTATAAAGCAAGTCCAAAAGTGTGTCAAAGTGTGTGTGTGTGTGTGCAGGAAAAAAAATCAGGAATAGGAGATTGGTCTTCTGTTTGCTGGCTCACCCGAAGCGTGGGCGGTACGTGGTGGAAGTTGAAGGGTCAATCGGATGCCGTGATAGGCTAATCTTCTCGGAAGGGAGGGTTAGGGCAAGCCTCTGGGGCCTGCTCATTGGCTGGACCCATTTGCCCTGTGAAATAAAATCTCATTGTGTCTTTGTTTTCATTTTTGTGAAGATTGATAGTGTGGGTATTTGCTTTGAAATCTCAGCTCAAGTGTGAATATTTATCTGCCAGGGTTTATACTGTACTTGTATGTGTATGCATATGTGTGTGTGGCATAGTTTTCTCAGTTCATCCCAGTTCCTATGGGAATGTGAACACAGTATTTTCAGAGCCTTACTCGTCCTCCAGTCAGACACATGGATGACAGATGACCCAGTGGGAGACACCAGCCATCCTGCCCGACCGGAATCGTACCCCTCCTTCTTCACCTGCCCCCCTCTTGCGTACTAAATAGCACATATACTTGTTTACTTCCTCACTTTTTGCCATAAATCATTGACTCTTGTTGCGACAATGTGTTGTTGCCCCCTTTTTCCTCAGGTTACAGGTTTTGTACATGATCATAATAGCTGCGTCACCACCGTGTATGTGTCCCAGCTTGAAGGGGGGTGGGGGAGGTGGGAACTTACTGGACCAGAGGAAACCTAAATCCTCATATAAAAAGGCCATGCTCTCAGCCAGGGCCGAGGGAGAGCGAGCGGGCGAGCAGGAGGGAGGAAGAAGGGGTGAGAGAGTAGAGAGAGAGAGAAGGGAAAAAAGTTGATTTCCTTTTTCAGCAGAGCCATACATCACAGGGCCTCCCAGCTGCAGTGTCACAAGCTGACAGAATGACATGTGTCATTTATCAAAGGGGCCAGGCGGGGGCCTTGGGAAACGTGCACCACAAAGCCTGAGAGAGTTCATTCCAGCGCTCACTCGCTCGCCCGGCCCTCCCTCACTTCCACTGCTTGGGCCCGCCCCGTCGTTCACCCCCCCCCCCCCCCATGCACCCCCCTCCTCTCCCTCCACGCTCACTTCTCTCGATGCCAAAAAAAGAGCCCTGTAATGTTTTCTGTCTTCCCTGTAGTCACACACAGCTGCGGTGCGAGGGTTATTGGTACCTGTGTGTTGTGCTCGTGTGCAGTCACTTTCTATACTATGAAAAGAAGGTTATGTTTTCTAACTGGAAACCAGTTTGTTGAGTTACTTATTTTTAAAATTATGTACAAAATTTGAAGAGACATGAAATTGTGGACAGTGCAGGGACTTGTGGCTGATGTGGAAGTTTATATAGTGAGGCTTTATTAAATTGACTCCCATTCAAAAATAAACTAAGCATTACTTACTTTTATTTTTCAGGTGTAGTTCTTCGTGTATTTAGACTTTTCTAAATTTTTGTAAAGTTGATTGTGGAAAACAGCCTCTAATAGCAGATATTTCAGATTTGTCATAAATATGGTTAGGTTTGAGCCAGGCTCCACACAGTGAGGCCTTTTTATTGACTTGTTTTACATTTCCTCACACTTGTTTTCTGGCATATAGAGTATTTCGGTGTTGTTTGTTCATGATTTTATACACATTCAAACTGATTATTCGCATTGGATCCCCTATTTTTAATGTCCGAAACTTTTCTTGGAAGAACTGACACACTTCATACCTGTTTGACAGTGATTACAGTTTTTCTTCTGATTAGGCCACAGTCAGAGCTCTTTGGGTTCACAGCGTTGAACTCTTGAGGCCCTTTGAGAAACACATTAAGTTGCAGAATGGCTTGTACATAGGAATGCCTCTTGTAAGTGATGTGTCAGGTACAATAGTGAACTGTGTCAGTCGGACCATGACCATGTGCATATCTACACCTTTCAGAGCTCTTGCGCACCAATCCCAGCTTCCTCTCATCCATCACAAGCTCACCTTTCATCTTGGGCCCTCACATCCCCATCATCGGCCCATGTTAGGGTTAATCACGGCCACTTCCACAATCAATAAACTATGTCACCTGGCTGCCCTCGCCTTCCCTCAACACGACGGGAGTAGACTTAAAGTGGGGTCAGACCTTTTGACCGCAATCCACTGTTTTGTCTTTTGTTGTTGCAAGAACACATTTTGTTGCTGTATTTATTAGGACTACATAATATATTGCAAATGCTCAGTATCTGAACTAGTAGACCTAGTATATAGTTCTGGATTAGACCTAATTTAGTACATTTTGATTTAGGCCCAGTTTTTGACCAATGCCTTTAGGGTCATTCATGTCTTCATAAATTAAAATTGAATTTGCCATCTATGAGCATAGATTGCATTTTACTGTACGTTGTTGCATATAAATGGTAAATCCACAAATATATATTTTAACAATTCAGTGCTTGCTCATGGTTACTTGGTAATAGCAGTCTAAACGTTATGCCTTTTCACTTCACTGAGCCAGAAGAGCAGCTAGAAAACTCCACTGTATAAAAGTCTGTGTTTAATAATTAAAAACTCAACTTGGGGCAGCATATGGTGGCTCTGAGGAGACACTGAGTGAGTGAATATGGGTGAAAAGCAGAGAAAGTAGAAGTGGGGGTAGCCCTTTTGACAGTATAATGTTTTCTTGCTTTGCCTGTAGAGGTTAGGCACATCATTAAGTTGAATATTCAGTGGCTGTGTCACTAAGGAATGACCCCTCCAACAGGTCATGGATAGTTCACTCTCTTCCCTTCCCCCTATGTTATGTGCACTGTCAGTGAGAGCATGGGAGTGTGAAGCCCTCTGATGAGTTTGTTTTATATCTAGAGTAAAATACTGTAAATATGTTCAACAAATGTTAGGCTCAATGGTCAACTTTACCTTTTATACTGAATTTAAAAATATCAGGTACTATGAAGTATGAGCAACAAGCAACATGTAAACATGGCCACTTTATTTGGCTCATCTATTTTATTGATAATCATTCAAACTGAAGTTCAAACAAAGAATCTGAATTTATAACAATATAGTGGAATCAGATGGGCAGCAGATTAGTGGGTAAAATGTATTGATGATTAAGAACATTTTGATGATTTAATGCATCAAACCAGAAGTGCTACAGCAGCTTACCACACTACGTGTATAGTTTTGTCTTATAGGTCTGTCTCTACTGATACACTCTTGTGTTTTGACATTTTCATCACAGTCTAGTCTTTGCTAGAAACAAAATAAATAGTATTTTTTGGGTTAACATGACCAAAAGATGTTAACTAATCTAATCTAAACTCATACTAGTTCTTCCCTTTGAACAATTCACTATCACTGTTAGTAACTATACTTAAAAGCACTGTGAGGTCATCGACAGGCCCTTCTCATTTGTCTTCATAAGCCTCATTTATTTTCGCAGCCAGATGTGAGCTGACAGACATCACTCAGTGCTGCCTTTCTTTGCCCTCAAGTACCAGCGCCCCATCCTCCCACTACGTCTAGGTGGTCAGGACAAGCACCCCATCCTACCCTTTTTCCTCCCCCCTTACTCCCAAGTCCACTGTCAGTACAACACAAGATGGATGTGCCTTTAAAGCTGAGATTGATTGTGGATATCAGAGTTATGGCGCCATTCATCACAGGCCCATATTATTCAGACGAGCCAGATTGAACAAGGAGGTGGGACTTCCCTGAGCCTTTCGGTGGTGGTGGGTTCTGCTAGCTTGGTGTAAGTTTAATAGGTTGTAGATGAGAGTAGTATGTGTCAGTAGTTCATGTGTGCCATTGAATTATGCTTATGCTGCTGCTTGTGCCTTCATAAGTCGACTCCGCTGGGGAACGTGAGTTTGACTGTGTTTGTGTGGGCGTGTGTAGGTGTCCGCATTGATCTCCAGTGATGTGATCCTCCTCTAGAGTCCTTTCTCATCGGACTCTGATTTACAGCTTCATTAAAGGATCTTTGCGCTACCTACACTTTGTTTTGTATCTCTCTTCAAGTCACTCAAAAGCAAACAAAATCCTCACTTTGCCAACTACAATATTTGAAGACACACTTTCAAAATAGCCATAATGTATTTGATTTATATAGCGCCTTTTTAGACACTAAAGGTGCTTTACAGGTTGGGGTAAACTACACTTCTAACTTCGGACATTCAGTATGGACTGAAGAGGATCAAACCACCAACCTTTTGATTAGCCATCTCTAGTCTTTGTTTCTGTATATTTTGTCGTCTTTCTAAAAAATGTCTTATTCATGAATGTTTAGCACCTCATTGTGGCCTGTAGGGACTGAAGTGTCATGGCGTTTTTTTGGAGGTGCTTCCCTACCCCCAGGCAGCCCCATGCACTCGTGAAAAGAGCCCTCATTGTGTGTCTTTTATGATGCTGTCTGAAAGAGAGGGATGCACTCGAGTCAGTATTCAAATGCACATGCGGTAAAGCAGCCAGCAGCAGCAGAGCAAGACAAACACCACAGGTTGTGCGTAGAAAGCCGTGTGTGAAGGTTCCCCAACTGAAAGATTTCACACTCTCTTTCTGAGACTCTTCCTTCTTATACCAGATCAGTTTTTCTCCATCCACCTGTCTTCTGTAGTCGCCTAAAATGACTTTCTTCCTCCTTCACTAAGAAAAAGAACCTCTAAGTTTTCTTTTTTAAATCCTTCACCATTATCAGGAGTCAAGTCATGCAGAAATGCAAAAATAAGAAGGTAATCACACTTTGTGCTGGTGCTTTTGTCGTCACTCGGTGATGGAAACGGGTCTAAATATGAGATTAGAACCTGCCGCTGACTGATGCTATTAGGCAGATATGCCATAGACTTTACTATCTCCCATGAAGGATTAGCGCAAATTATACTGGGAGACAGGCCTGATTTCTCCTCTGCCTGGCTGGATGTGGGCATTTGAGGCACTCTAAGTTGACAGCGTCTGTCTCCGCTTAGTTCTTCGAGACAGGTTGTGTGACAGCTGATGCCAGGCAGGGCTTAAAAGTGTGTGTGTGTGGGTGTCTATTTGTGTGTTGGATGATATTTGGTCTGTGTGTGTGCGAGGAGAAAGTAGCAGAGTTATAAACTGACAGGCGAGTGCGTTTGAATGTGATTGGACGTCAATGACTTTTTTCAAAAACAGGTTCTCTTTAAGTAGGTGACAATTGGAACGGTTCATTTTAAGCCCAGTGGCATAATTTTAAAAGATTAGACTGTCCAAGACTGTCCACTTATTACTGTTTTTGTTGTTAGAATAGTGCCAGGAACATACCAGACTATGAGATGGTCTTAAAAAATACTTTTTCTACTTTTGATTGTGCTTCAGGAAGTTGTGTCAAAAGTGGCACAGTTGATGTAGTTTGTGTTTGAACTGTGATGTTGATATTAGTGGAGGTGGTGGCTAAGCAGTTTGTTCACCTCTCAGGAATGTTTGAGGGAACATGCAAATGCTCCGTTTTAGCCCTGCTGTCTATGCGCTGCCTGCTGATTTAGGAGGCTGACATGTCCTTTAATGTTGGTTGTAAACTGGAGGGGAGGATTTATAGGCTCAAGCTTCGTTTCCCCCACTGTCTCTCATGTGGTCCTGTGACGACAATATAAGCACTCACTACATTTAGGTTGTTTCCCCATTGGAGCCTTGTTATCCTTTGTATGCTACTATTATGCTATCTGAAGTTGTTAAGTGCTGTGAGTGACATACATTTGAAACATTTTTTTTAAGTTTTCATTTGTGAAATCCTGCTCTGTAAGTAAGCAAGTACTAGAACTAGAATACCAGAAATGTGTCACTTGTAATGACATGACTGTGAGGCATGTTTTTCGTACACTGAATGCCAGATAGTAAATCTTTCCTAAAACATCTTAACAGGGCCAAAGTTTTACAAGTTACAGGTCCCAATTTCCTCAAACTTGAAAGGCCTTCCTGAAAAACCTCTGAGAATACATGTTTTTTTTTTTTTGTTTTTTTTAAAAATAGATTTGCTCATGAAATCTGAGGTTTACAAGTTTATATTTGACATAAACAGTAGAGAGTTTCTCTGTTTTAGTGATTCTTTATTTTGATAGATTCTGGTTCTGATAGAAATAAGTAGAGTTTTATAATACTTTGATGTCAAGTTTTATAATACTTTGATGCCAAGATAATGACAGAGAATGATACTCATAGTGACAGCTAATGTGACGGCATATGCATAATTATATTTGAGCAGCACAGGTAGAAGCACTTTACAAATCGGTCACCTCTACATGGCTGCTCCAGATCAGTCTCATCTTTTGCTCCATTCACTTTGACTGATCAGCCCCAGTTCGCTGGTGCCTGCGCCGGACTTGATGTTTCGTTTCTCTATATTTACTTCCACGGCCTTTGCGTTTTCCCCATATGAAGACAGTCTATGTCCGACTGTGTCATGGTGTGATGGATTGCATAGTCGTCTATGGGGGATGGGGGGTAAAAAGAAAAGAGGAAAAGAAAGAGTGAGATAGAGAGAGAGGGAGTAGAGAGGTGCGGTATAACAGTGAAGGACATGGCAGCTTAGCGCCGGCCAAAAAGACTGTGCTGAACACCTGCTCCTGTCTCCAACGCCCCTTCAACCTCCTCATTACCTGTCAATCTATCACAAGGCAGCCAGATCAAATGTCTGCAGCAGCCAGGACTGCCACAGGGAGGGAGGGGCCGGGCGTGCAACAGGAGAAAGAAAGAAGGACTAAACTGAAGAGAGGGACAGATTGTATGTCTGGGGGAGCGTAAAATGAAGAGGAAGTAAACAGAGCAGCTGTGTGTGTATATCCAAGATTTGTTGATGATTTAAAGTAAACTTTGTACAGAGTGCAATTTGAAACTTATGTTAAATTAAAGCTAAATTAAAATCGCTTGGTATTATCTATAAAGTCTGCATCAGTTTTAGATTCTTAGGTCACAAACTTTGAGTGCAGCAGTTTGCATTATGTTCCTCCCATTCTCCCCTTCACAGTGGCACTAATATCCACTGCTTACCGTGTGGTTTTTGATTGGCGCCTGTGTGTAAAGATGTGAATCTCTGACAGCTGCAGGAAGGCAGGGCCCGCAGTTTCAGGTTACAGCAACAATAGGCTCAATGTCTATCTCACAGCCATTCATTGTTGTGCGTGCATCTTGCTTGAACTCAGATATTACTGTACATGGTGTGCCATTTGATAATATTTTAATGTTAAATGATATGGAAATCTGCAATTTGTCATTGCCAGTAACTCATTTCATATAGAGCTTCTTTACTTTACTATACAACAATACCACAAAATAAGTATTGTGAGAATATCAAGATTACATTGGACTTGAAATTAGAGATGCACCGATCCAGCTTTTTCAGTCCCGATACCGATCCCGATATCTGGGCTTTGTGGATCGATCGATATCCGATATTCACCGATACTAATGCCAACTTTGTATTATTCAAACTA
>JAVQKG010356521.1:0-16371 GCA_036025885.1 Hypseleotris bucephala | reverse complement strand
TTATTTCTGATATGATATCCTTTACCTATGAATGTTTGGAAAATACCTAAACAAACACAATACAGGCTAACTACCCTGTAAGTTTATTTGGACAAAAACAGGCCAATTTACCAACAGACTTAGTGTGAGGTATGATAATCAGTATTTCACAACATACACACATATTCTACACTGATTTTGCCTCCAAACCCACTCAAGCTTACACAGGAATGGGTTTGGACTTGATATTCATTTCATACCTGGCAGTCGATGCACACTCCTCCGCCGTCGTACCTGCCAAAGGTGTCTAAACTTGCTCTCCTCTGCTCCACCTCTGGGTCGTAATAGCAGTCGAAGGCATGGTTGAAACACTGACAGGCTGCAAAGGAAACCCCCAGCACACACACAGACGCACAATTATTTCATATGCTTCAGCAAATTACCTGTGATCCCCTTTGCCTATATTTAAGCAGTGTTAGTTACTAATTTTCTAAAAACGTAAAGCCTGCTTGTTGAGTATTTGGAAAAACTATAAAATCCAGACTAAACAAGATAGTACATCCCTTTCCTGTGTGCCTTCCTGGTGTCTCAGTAATCTTTCTGAATGACTAAGGTGCTTTTTCCTGTGCCCGACTGAACTGACTGGATTAAAAGCTTTCTTCATCTTAGCCTCGCTGCTTTTGCGGCTGCCGTAAGGTCATATTTCATGAAAAAATCTGTCAACAATCCACAGCAATTAGACCCCAGCTGACTTGGTCTCTTGTGCCTGACTGTGAGACTTGCTAATAAGATGGCATTGAGGGTATCTGGTAGACCTGGCAAAGCTTTGCTAAATAGACAAAAGCCAGCTAACCCAAACTCAGGCTATGTTCACTCTACACTGGACTTATAAGTTGTAAAGAACAGATCTGACTTGGTCAAATTTGAAACTGGCTTGACTTGATCCTGACATTTCTGCAAAATGAAGAAATATTATACTTAAAAACAGAATGTTATAGAAAGGACATGACCCCTTAGTGCCACTTTTAACCAATATTACAACTTCAAACTATAAAAGGTTAACTAGGAACACAGTAATTATTATTTATCCAACTGTATCAAATGGACATGACATCATAGCTTCAATAGTAAATATTCTACCTCCAAAAACCAATATGAGGCAGTGTCCCTCCAGTATCAACATAACTTCAGCTGCTCATCACACATACCATATGAGGAATCCCCTGTCTTCACTGAGCCTCTCCCTACACTACCATAAGAGGGCATCCACAATGAGGCTTAAATATCAGCCGCAGTGCAAGAGGACCCTCCAGTCTCTTGTGGGCTCGTAATTTAGAGCACCATCGCTGTGAAGAGCTGTGGTAGTGTTTACAAAGAGAGGGAACAATTGGACACTCACGTTGACACTCGTTAGGGCTGCTGACAGTCGCTGCACGCCACGGCTTCTGGTTAAAACCTGGACAGCAGCGGTCACATGACTCGCCACAGGTGTTGTGTTGGCACTCGCACTGGAGTCTAAAAACAGGATACAGAGGAGACACCTGGATTTAGGCACGCTATAGGATTGACAGGGGAAAATGGAAAGAAGGCTTATACGTTGTGTTTTTATGCTTTTTGTACATTTCTTCACAACTGATTTAAGTTATTTTTTACTTTAATAATACCAATAAAATACTTTAGTTCACTTATGATAGTTCACTTAACCTGACTTGTATATATGACATCTTACTAATGCTAACACTGCTTCTTAATTTATTTATTTTTGCTCAACAGCATCAAGTAGCACTAATAAGTCAATATTTCACAAAAATACATACTGACTAAATTGACCAGTGACCAATGGCCAGATGTACTAAATTTGATGATTAAATGATGATTAAAACATGTTTTTTGACCTGTTTGGACTCTCCTGGTAACGGCTGCCTCCACAGACTTGTGCATGTCCATGACAGACACACCGCCCACCAACGCTGATGTCTTTGATGCTGTAGTAATACTGTTGGCAAAAATGAAAAATATCATCATAACCATCATATCAATACAGCACAAAGTAGAATACGTTTCGACCTATCAACCCTATTACACAGATCAATGAGTGCATGAAAACTGATAAGACTCTGTCAAGGTGTCATAAACAGCCTGTTCTTTGAAGTACACTTATGCACCAAGAAATGTTTAACAAATAAGACCATTGTTGCAGGTGTAATGCTGCATGTCACAGGGTTTCAAAGTAGAACGTTTCATTAGTTTGACTGTTTAAATTAAGTTGAGTATTTTTAGATAAGGACCACATTTAGCACATGTGGCCTTGGGAAATGTCCAAACAAAAACAATTGCTTTCTTCACCAATGTAAAAAAAAAAAATACTAAAAAGTTGCACCCATTGAACAGTGTGCAAAACAGGATGTTCGGAAGGCAAAACTGAACATGTGTGAGGAATTTGATGATGGAATTGGTATTATTTACATTTCCACACAGCAGCTTAGAAACCAGACTAATCTAACAGTAGACATAAGCTTCCTTACCCTGCGTGTAACAGTGGGGTCTCTCTGGGCCTTGGAGATTAGGTGTCCCAGTAGAGTGCTTGTCCGGAGAAAGTGTAACCGTATGTTAGTGGCTTTTGTGAAGTCTCGTAGCACTGGTGAGTAGGTAAAGTTTTGGGCTCCTGGGCGACCATTGACCAAAGACACCACAATCTGCACAATATAGCATGAACACAATTTTCTCATAGGCCTGTAAATTATTATTCACTACACATAAATGACTTGTTATTGTTTACCTCTCCATTCTCCAATGGCACTATTTTGGAGTAATCTGTAGTGCAAATCTTGTCATCATCTCTTGCTATCCGACCGTTGGGTTGCTTCCCAAATCGTTCTATACACTCTCGTTTTGAATCTGTTAAAAATCAAAACAGTAAGTGAATTGAATGGACTCTGCAGGGGTGTAGCATCATGTAGTATGATCAGTGCAACTGAACTGGGAACCAGGGTGTGAAGGGCCCATGACATAGCCAGAACTAAAACAGGTCTAATCTGATTTAAAGATCTAAACTAGTTTGATATTGGGACTTTACCAGCATCAAACCAGGTCTAAATAAATAAGGTATATGAAAGGTCTAGACCAGAACTAAAGCAGGACTATATGTAGAAAAAAGAACTATGAAACAAGCACACCTAGTCACAACCTTTTGCCACTGGACCTTTGCACATTTTTTGCTGCATAGGTAAGTGCAGGTGTCTTCAGGATTTTAGACAGCACACTTAGCAAACCAATGGCTAAGGTATTCAGGTATAAATCCCTGAAAAATGCAACTCAAAGATTCTTGCTTTTCAAATCACCATGTTCCTGTTTGTCAGATACTTTGATTAAACCTGGGTAACAAACCACAAATATGCTGATTTCCTGACAGACAAAGACTGCTGCTACATTTGTGCCTTTAAATATATTTTAATCCATGCTCACAATGGGACCTCTTCTGCCACAGACAATCCGACTCGTTACAGCAGGAAAAACACAGGTGTAATTAGAATTAGTGGTATTAATGTCTATATCCTTTTCATTGAATCCATTTTAAGCCTTTGTCATTGATTGGATCTTTGCTAGAGCTTACGTTAGGCCAAAGTCATATAAGCTTATCATCTGAGAGATTTCTTTGACGCCATGTTGATTTTATGGTTACAGTTCAAGTTTCCATAGTTCAAATAAGGTCAGAATTTACAATGCAAGAACACTGGAAAATATGCTAACAATCATTCTTTGTTTTCATTCAAGGGGGTTTAACTAGCTTCTCTCTGAAATAAATAAAGTGTAAAGATATTTTCTTTAAACAATTCTAATCCTGTATACGTAATTATATATTTTGAAGATTTTTGCTGAGAATGTGCAGGGTATATCCTGGACAGTGGCCAGTTAGATGCAGAGCTAACATAGAGACATCACTCTGTTTATTCAATATACTGTAGTTCAGCTGTTTAGAGTTACCAATTCTCCTAGAGTTACCAATTCTCCTAACATGTCTTTGGATAGAAGCAACAATAACACAGGGAGGACATACTCCACCCAGAGAGACTGTAGTTAGCCAGCCGACAACCTCCATGCCAGGAGTCAAGAGCCCTAACCACCGTAATGAAATATTATTATTATAGGGGGCATAATGCATTATGCCCCCTATAATAATAATATTTCATTTCATCTAGAAGTTTTAGAATTTACTTACGTGCAAAATACTGCCAGGGAGTGTAGGTCCTTCCACTGTCCACAGAGCGCTCCAGCACCCAAAGGTCAGGGCGAGGGGAATTGGCAAACTTGATGAGGACGTAAGCAACATGGAAGAGCTACAAGGACACACAGAAATAATATCTGTCATTATTTTGTATATTTCTGGAAGTACTGGCCCCAGTCTTTGCCATGACAATAGTCCCATTTCCTTTCCTTTTCCTATCTTTAAAATCATCAACCGGACTAATGACATTAACTGTTGCTGTGCTTCCTGTTTTGGCCTTCTTGGACAGAGTATGCACATTGTAGGCACTATCTTTGAGGCCATGCAGTACGACACGAACAATTAACCAATCTGTAACAGTCTAAAGTGAATAAACATGGTGCAGGTGCAGTGGGGTTGGAGAAAAGCTAAACCCAAATGGTCCATGGCTGTTCCTTATCACAATGACAGGCCTTTCAAAGACGCAATGAACCATTTCAAATCTAAATCAGACAGTTTCCATAAATAAAAGATCCATCCAAAGACAGAGTAGTATAAAATTATTGAAGATTGACACTAATTTATACAGCACACAAGTACATTATAATAGCACATTGCCATTTATAGAAGTTAAGCATTATAATCATTCTCAACCTGCAATGGTTCATGCATTTCAAATAATAAGAATACATAAATAAACTTTATCTATTGAGGAAAGCCGACATTTGATTTGTTTTTCTAGTACATACACCACAACCATTCTATTAGTTTTGTCTTGCATGACCTGTGTTTTGCGCTAGACTTCTTGCAGGACTTCTGTCTCACACTGGCAGGACTTATCACAAACATTCTCTAAAAGTGACCCTTTAATCGATTGTTGTGCCATAGAGTTTGTTACTCAAAGCTCTCTTTGTCTTGGTTCAGTGTGGACTTGGCGTGGCTTGGAATTTATACACTGTAACATTAGCCAGTCGTAGCACCTACATTGTCAACACAAGCCTTGATCGCCACACCTCGTCTTGTTTTATTACTGTGACACATTGATTCCTTCCTCTATACAGTATTGGCAAGACAATTTTGAATAGGTTCCAAAAGCAACCTTTTCTGTGCCCTCAAGTGATGATTGAAAACTGTGTATTCTTGCTTTTTAAATAGAAGACGTTTCAGTATACGGTGAAGGATAAAGGCAGGCCTACGCTCGTCTTGTATCCCTTAGTGCCAGTATGAAAACCCCAGCGGGCTTTTTAAACAGCAAGGCTCATGATATCCTTTCATGAGCCGGTGAGCTATGCTAACACAGCTCTCAAAGAAAAGCACGGAATAGTAAGCTTGTGCTGCTGGGACATGGACCCTGTCAGGCAGCAGCCACAATTATCCTGATGGATTCCTGACTCTGGGCATGAAAATGAATGGTCTGACGTTCAAGAAGTTTTCAAGTTGATTGATTACTGAGGTTAAAGGGTGGCATGAGGATTGTCTTGTGTTGGGTGTTGTTGACTGTCAACTTTCCTCAAAAACAAAATCATTACTCAAAGCGGGAAAGTCATTAAAATAGCGTAATGACCCTATGCTATAAAGTAAGTCATCTGTAGTCTGCAGAGGCCACAAAATACATACAATTAATTATTTTTGTGTGTATTTGGATAACCATCTGGACCTAGGATTTCTACAGTATCCTACCATGTTCATGATATCATAAGCTTATTGCCTTGCCTATTGGCTTCTTGTTAGTAACTAGCTACCCAAACCTAATCTCAACAGCTGGAAATAGTATACAGAAACAGAAAGATGTGGGAAGCGTACTGTAAGTCAGATTTTGAAAGCAAAGTGTGATCACAAGACTGTATTTAAATCTTTTTCTTTTTCTTAACATTCACTTTGCATTTTGTAAACTGAAAATTTGTTAATTGAAAATTAACTGACAAGCTACCTAACAAACCTGCCTCAAGCACAGTGCTGCACATCAAAGCGTACACAAGTGACCTCTGTATTATATGGGGTGTGTCGTCTAGTTAATCAGTGTCCACTTCCACTTCCATGTAACAGGATGGGCAGAGAACCAAAACGCTGCACTCAAAACAAAATTAAGCTTGCTGTCAATGTGATGGTTTCACTGTGAACTGTGTGGTGTTGGGGGGGGGGGGGGGGGTCGCCAAAAATGTTGATGAGGTTATTTTTGGTGCACTAATTGGGACAAAGAAAGAAAATTACAACTTAAT
Source organism: Hypseleotris bucephala (assembly GCA_036025885.1). Classification (NCBI taxonomy): domain Eukaryota; kingdom Metazoa; phylum Chordata; class Actinopteri; order Gobiiformes; family Eleotridae; genus Hypseleotris; species Hypseleotris bucephala. Next base: position 9,969 of record JAVQKG010356521.1, on the reverse strand, counting down.
TACAATAAATAAATAGGATCTCATGAGAACATCCCTCTGACATTGCTTTTTACAAAAAGTGATAGAATAGATACAAGGACAAGTATAATATGAACAAACTTTAAACTAGGACAACTTTCAAGGCTATTTGACAATTTGATTTATGACTCTATTTTCACAATTACTTTAATAGTAAATTGCTGTCATTTGGAAAGATAACGTAGTTCTGTGCAATTTGCATGTTGAAATTTGTGATATTGCAATAGGTGTATGTACTTAAATTCTAATATATACATCAACTATAGCGCAGGATTTTTCAAGATTTCCAAATATTTCCCAAGTTTTTCCGGTTTGTGGGGAGCCATGCTGGAGGCTGGCCCAGGAGAGGGTACAGAGGCATGAGGCCTGGCATACAGAACTATCTCAGATTCCAATCATAGCGCCACATTCCCAATCCCTCCTAATGCCCCCCTAAACAAGGCATGCCCCAGCTTTCAGGAACCTGTCAGTGACAGCACAGCACAGTGAAAATCTCTTCAGCCCACGGCCATTTATTCACATCTCACCCTCATTATTACAGCTTTAATAGTTCTGGTGATAAAAGGAACAAATGTCATGTTTTACACACTATTTGACTGATCTGGAAGCCTCTGTAATGGCTGTCCATCGCCAAGAACTGTACTGTGAGATAGCTACTGGGCACAATTTTAAATTATAGCGTAATGACCCTATGCTATAAAGTAGGTCATCGGTAGTCTGCACAGGCCACAAAATGCATACAATTAATTATTTTTGTGTGGATTTGGATAACCATCTTTAAATGATAGAATAGAAAAAAGGCATTACATATGAAGACTTTCTTTTTCTCCACACAATATAAATTCAAACAGCTAAGGTTGTGCACTATATTGAAAGTGTATCTGTTATCACATACAACAGCAAAGTTGCATCACAACGTGTGAAGAAGACACTCTATCAAATGAGCATTCAATAATCTGAAGTAGTTAGAATTACTGCATATCACATTGCTTCTCAACAACACAGCCACTAACAAACACAATGATACAACTGCCCATTTTTTCCACCGCCTAATAATTATTTATATGTGACAATGACCTGGTCCCACAATCCAACCTTAAGTCCAGACCAGGCTGGTCAAGGCTCTGCTTCACTTCTGACCTTCCATTCTAAACATACACACTGTTGAAATATGTACTGCTCCCACATATTGTTTGAAGAGGCATGAAATACTGTGATGGCATGCTCAACACTACAGCACCAGATCCCAGTGGCATCTAAAGACATGAAACAGATTGACAAGCATATGGCACAAACACTTGGTCTGCCCTGAACCTCTAGGCTTTGGATAGAGATCTGTAGTGGTGGGGGTCAACGGTCAAGCACTGGGGCAGTTACGGTCACTCACTCTGTTTTCACCAACCTCCAGAATCCAGTATATCAACTAACATCAAAAACAGTTGCTTTACAATTGATGAAAAATATTTTTATAACTCAAGGGACACTATTTGCTTTTCTGCTCTTCTCAGACAGTGCAGAACTCAACTAAGACAGTGCTTATCTCATAAATTAGGTAGGCCTACGTATTTCTAGGACAAGGCGAATAAAGAAATATTCAGATAATGTACTCTTAAAAATGTGTATGTAGTAGGAAGTTATTTTAAAACAGTAACAAGTCACTACTTGCCTTAGTGAAGTATAAAATGACCAAACGCCCTCCACTTTAGTTAACACAATGGTGCAAACATGTCCCACGTGTCCAAACACTATTTTAACATCCTTCTAATGACATTTTTCCTTTTTTAACCAAGTGTGGCATCATGCAGGCACTTCCTAATTCTAACCTCTGACCTTTCTTGCCCACAAGTTGTATGTTTATATGTTACTATCACTAACCTCTGACATCCGAGTGCCCGGTTTGTGTGAGTGTGACAGTCCAGCTGTGATAAATGTGCACTATGCAGCCACTGTTTCTACACAGAATTTTAAAACCAGATTTTTCAAATTTAAATTTCATTTATCTCTCCCATGTATTGCTGCACAGGTAATGCAGCCATGAAGTAGTTATAAAATATGTTTTCCTTTATTGACCCTGTCCCACTACTTCTTTCATCAACATGTGAAATCTGACTGAATGATTGGCACTTATTTTTTATCTTGTATTACTTTTAATAGGTAATGAAGTTAAGGTTCAGGTCTAATTGCAGAGTTAACACTTAAAGACACATACACACGACACCAGATAACCACCTTCTGCAAGTCTAATTGATGAAGCCCAATTATCCAAAGAGAACTAGCTACATGGAGAGGACCTGCTGACTCCACCCCAAACGTATAATCTCCTCTCAGGACTGTTAATCATTCTGCCACTACGTGAACTTTAACTGTTTGTTTAACTTCTACAACAATTCTAAAATAATAAAAAACAAGAAAGACAGTAGATTATTGATTTGTCAAAGCCATCTACCTGAGTATTATGTATCAAAGGACTGTGAGTCAAAACAAAGAAGGCCTCGCTCATTCATTTAGATCTGCTATACTGACAGGCTACAGTTCTGTGGGGTGTAACAATGCAATGTATAACTGTTTGTCTTTGTGCGACAGGTGGCAGGGAAGGGTCCGGGTGGGAGTCCAGTATTTCCCTCTGTCTCCATGACAGAATTAGTAAAATGTCAACAAAGACCAGTTGGCTAAAAGTCATAACAGAGCTCCAGCGAAGGTCTAAAGAAGCAGCGACTACATGCATGTTTGTACTTGTATGAGTCTCTGTCTTTTAAAAGCCTGGGGTGCAGCTGCTACTCAAGAATTATATGAAAGCTTTCCTCAATTAAATACTTCAGGCTTGGTTTTACACGAGAAGTCACTGCTATCAGTCTGCTGTTTAGGGAATGTATACGTATATCAGCTATTTTGTTAACACATTTAAATATATTACATATTGTATATTTTCAGCAGATGCAACTGGCATTTGCAATTTATGTATTTGGGTGGCTTATGGGAAATAATATTACAATGTTAAACCAGAACACACATTTAAGTGATACAGTACCATTGCGAGTTAGTAACATTTTAGTCCTAATACAAAACAATGAGTTCAACTAAACCCAGGCAGATGGATGCATTTCTATTTGTGAAAGAGCTTAGCAGTATCAAACAGGTTTCTTGAATGTCCATCCCATTACATCAGAGCCTGCGTCAGTACACCTGTGACCACTGCATTTCAACATGTGAAGTCCCAGTGCTCTGCATGTTCTCTCTCACAAGCTTTTCCATGTCGAGCTACAATACCGAATACAGTCCGAATACTAGTTCTAACTAGCAGCAGACTGTTTGTGGGGTAGTAAATATCTCCAGGGCTGGCCTGGCGCCTCAGGCAGCTCAGCTAAAGACAGACACTTACATCACTGTTATCGTCACCACAGCAATAGGCATGTGTTAACAGCCAATCAGGTCTCCAGGGTCACACTGTGCCAGCTGCAGTGTCTAAAAATCTTTATTGGCAAACAAATGTTTTATGTGAAGACAACAGAAAATCTATCACACCTTTAGTCACGTCAGTTCAAAATGAAAATGACCAGTGTCCATGCAAAAACATTCTTGTCATTCTTTGACATGTTTTTCCCACCACTTTTCTCAACTCCAAATACACCACTTTCTATTGCTGTCCATTTATCCGTCAAACAGGGAGGACCCGGTCACTTTGAGGAGTATTAAAGCGAAGCAAATCTTTGTTCAAGTGTGAGAGAAAGCATAGAAAGGATGTCACACAATAGGCCTTGGAGGACTCAGCACAAAAGGAGGCGAATCAAACATTTAGACTTGGATTTGGAGGGAGGTTAAACCCTGAGGGAGAGGATTAAGTTCCTCTGGGAGTTGAACCATAATGTAAGGCCATAGCTAACATGTATCAAAAATGTCATCATTTGTGTGTGATATATACTATGCATGCTTGGCTCAGCATCTTTTTGTTGTAATTCCATTGGCTTGTGTGGCAAACCAGAAGACATCCTGTAAAAACAATGCATTCTGAACCACAAAAATGCTACATGAATCAACATATCCTCCACCTGTCATCTACTGCGTCCACTGAAATAACCTACAGTCATAACATACCAATCTGCCTTAAGGCTATTGATCATCAGTGTATCATCTATCAAAAACATTTTCTGAATCTCATTGATGATCAGATGAGAAACAGTCAAGTCTCATCATATGAACAGACATCATAAGCCGTGGTATGTTTGCCTCACATGGTCTACTCTGGGCTGGCTCACTCAGGCAGATAAGCACATGTGCTCCCGACTCCTAAAATACATTCCCCAGAAAAAAGGAGCGACTGGCAGACTGATACATGGTGTAAATGTTTACCCGAACAATGGCTAGTCTTTTGTGTCCTATATAGTTTTACAGACAATGTTTCTGGAAAAGTCATATGTTTAATTTGAATATGGCATACATTTTCAATGAAGACAATGAAGAAGTACTTCTTAGTCATATTGATAGGTAATGTAAGTATATTTCTATATAATGGCTTAGCAAAAAGCCTTCAGACAGTTAATGTTTTATATGTCAAACAGAAGCCAAGATGAGTGCCATGGGATTTGTCATGGGTCAAAAGGCAAGAAGTCATATCTAAGCATTAGCCTAATTTGGAGACAATATTTTAAAGCCTTATTGTGAAGGATTCTAAATTTTAAAAAAAGTGTACTAAATTTACCAAGCACTTTTCTAGATACTTCATGCTTTGTATTTGAGTCCAATATTTCTTTATTTCGCACTCACACATTGGGGTGAAGTACTTTCTGTTCTGTAGCCACAGCTGTACTGGGGCAGAATGACAGAAATCACAATTGCAGATTCATACACAGGCAATCACATATTTCCACATAGGCACAGTGGATGAAATGGCCTGCCTAAGGACACAACAGAAGTATGGGATCGAACTACCATTCTTCTGGTTAATGGTTAAATGTCATGAGTCACTGCTGGTTCAAAGCAACACAATTTAATTTAAAAAAACGCCCTAATTTTATTTAGATTTTAGTCAAATTCTTCATTAACAAAGATAGCCAATAAAATGTTCTATTTCTTTCAGAGTGCTGTCCGCTGCTAAAAGAAACATCAACTTAGCTACTAGGAGCGGGGACCTACCTCAAACTGAAAATGCATCACATTGCCTCAACTAACAATACAATAAACATGCACAGATCATATAAAAGAATAATAAACTTAGAAAACATTATTGTAGATTAATTTGAATCACAAAAATCACACAAAGTACTGTTTATTTTACATTTGTTTGGCGGCCATGTTGGATTTTAGAACAATATTCAGTGTACTCTAGATGGCGAAAGAAAGAGAGATACAAAAAAGCTACATTTTGCTTGTTTAATCGTTTCTTTACTCCTAGACTCAATTATAGCTACTAGACCATATATTTCTTTACACCGGAAACAACTGTCAAAAAGCTCCACTGACATTACATCTCCTAGCAGGGCCTTTATCTGATCCATCTTCACTCAGTAGTACTGGTAGCGGCAGCAGAACAGACACTTGTGCAGGTCTTAAAAGAAACCGCAGAAGCTATTCAGAAGCATAATAGCCCATATCATTCTTTGAACACATCATTCATACACAAAACAACACCCACCAAACTTTAGAAACCTGTGTTTGGGATATTCCTTTCTTTGGAATAGTTGTTCTCGCCTGTTTTTTTACTGTATCACACATTTTGCAAAACCTATTTAAAAGTACTTTCCTACAAACATTATGAGCCAATCCTCAGCCTTGATATATTGGTTTGCATCAGGAAGGGCATCTTAGCATTCAACGTATGCCAAAAACAATTTCAAAAGACACCACACTAAAGAAGGATGTTGTTTTTTTATGGTGACAAGAAGAAAGGTAAACGACAAAAAGAAAGTTTACTTCCATAGATTGTATTTTAAAATCAGTTTCATCACTTCATCTAATTACAAGCACATGGAATTTATATGAGAAACCACAGAAGATCGCTTATCTATGAGGCAACACCAGTGAAAGCTCAGTGTGTAAATCTGACAAGTTAAAAACAAGGTAAAAGTAAGCAAAATAGCTCAGAAATATTTGTGCGACAGGTGTTTGAGTGGGGCCCTGTGTAAGGTTTGGTGGCCACAAATCTACTCCAGCTCTTTATAGCTCAGTATAATGCAATAACTCTAAAGCTCTCCCCTGGTTCCCAAATAAACTAAGCATTACGGTGTATTAAAGCCAGGCATCCCCTAAAGACCCCTGCATGTGTCCATTCTCCGGTAAGCGTGGGTTATATTTAGCCGTTTGGGGCGTCTTTGCTCACCTCAGCCTATCTAAAAACAAAGACAGAAAAGCCACGACCCATTGTCTGACACACTGCCCACTGGGAGCCATAGATGCAACACGTGTGCTTCACAGAGGGCCAGCTCTTTTGTTGCATGTGTTTTTGAAGTCCCAGTCTCCACCTGCACTCCTGGAATCTGATTTTGCATCTTTCTGATCCCTAATCCCAACACTGGATTCTTCCTTCTATGCGGTGGTACGTGTGGCATAAGGTGTCATTTTACAGGCACAATTCCAAATTATATTGCTTAAGTGATAGGAGTGCTACAGTAAAAGGGTGTGAATCAGATTTCTGCCAAAAGTATCCAAATGAGATGGCAATATTCACATGAAAGTGAACCCTTACACTTAAGCAGCATTCCAGCAAAAGTAAAACTTTGACCTGAATAATAACATGGCTTCAACTTCAAGCTTTCCCAAAAGAACGTAACAGTCAATTATTAATTCACTCCACAGCCATACACTGGTGGTAAGCTGTATTTGTAGCCACAGCTGCCCTGAAGCAGAAAGATACAACAGGTTGTTCACAATACGTTGAATGAGTTGTACGTTGACTGCTCTTGCATTGAAGCAAAATATATAATCTAGTAGCCAAGAGACATTATCCATCTAACCCTCTGACAGCTCAAATTACTGTCACCACAGAACAATTATCATTCACACTGCAGGCAGCAACAGGTAAACATGTAAAGGCTTTAAACTATTATCTCACCTGCCCGAGATCCAGGGTAACATTCACCTCGTTGTAGACCAGGCCCTTCGATAAAGGTGGGCTCTGCCACCACCTCTCTGTTCCATCAATGGCGTTTGTGGCTGGGTGAGCTTTGCTGGGGTCATTGGAGTTGCAGTAATCGCAAAACTGCCCCTGTTGCATTTGAAAATGTTAGGTTATCTTCTAGACATTATCCTGCAAGACATTTCTATAACATAGACACGTTTTAATTAATAGGTTTAAATAAAATACAAAGTGCATGCCAATAATAGAATTTAATAGCCTACTGGAATTTGTATTGCATGCTGTTGCAAAAAGACTTGCAACAGCATGCAGCACTGTAAAGCCTGTGTCACTATGTTGCCCTTTTGTGCACTATACAATGTAACAATAACACTTTTCAAAAGCAATTTTATTTAGTTACTTGGCACATATCTAAAACCTATAGGCTACCAGAGTTTCCTGCTCAGATGCTTGTCCAGGAAGCAACAAAGCAAGGTATACATTAATTTGTTTGAAATTGATTCTGTTTTGACGCACACACAAAGCCTCAGTTATCCGCCTTTACCTGTATATTCTGTGTGAGGACAGCTGTAGTAGGTCCACCAACAAGTTTACAGTACAAGTCGTGCCTGGGTCTCCCTGCCTCATCCTCTCCACAGGTTGCAGTGGCAGAGATACGAGCGCCTTCTGCGAGGTTAAAATATGGAGGGTTCAAACTGAAGCCTATTATACCATTAAAAGAGTCCTGTCCTTTTACATCCCAGAAAAGTGTTGCGGAGAAAGTACAAAACAGGGACACGACGTGAGCTCCTTTCATTCTCTTCGCCATATTCCGTCTTAAAATCTCCGGGAGACGCTGAGAGCCACCCGCAGCTTGCAGGTCTTGTCATCTGGAGATCCCCATGAAAAGCGACTAAAGTTTAGATTAGTAAATTATGCACAGTAGCCTATCTTTCCGTCAAATTTACACATCCAGAACCGTCCAAAAAACTATTAGATCCTTTCTCAAAAAGGGAGATGCTCTCTCAGTCCGCGGCATATTTTCAAACCCAACAGCCAGCCCTGTGGGTCTCCTCTGCGAAAGTGTGCGCCTCGCTCAACTATCAGGTGTCAGGCTGCTTCTGAACTGGAACACACGCTAATCCACAGTGCGGGGCCAAAGGTCTATCACAGTTTACACGACGACTAGTTCTAGCAGCAGGCCTACTTTGTTTAACTTTGCCTAATAATTAAATAGCCTATTAAATAACCTAATTGGAAACTGTGCGCACAGGACCAGCCAATTAGCCTAGTTGTGAAAGGTGGGCCTAATTAAAGTTAGGCTAAGTAAAAAACGAATTGGCCTATGTCAAGAGAAACGAAAAAATCTGGACGCGTGTTCCTCCAGTATATCGTGCTGCTGAAACACCAATGAAACGTCTTAAATTTAAATGCTCAATAGCCTAGGCTCAGAAGATCCTCTGGCGACCTCTTGTGGTCGAGCACATGAGTTTGTGAATCAGGGAGACTTGCTGGTGTTTTCGGTGGCCTGCACGTGTAGGCTAGGCTACTGATCCAGATCGCCGTCTCGATTTTTTTTTTTTTTTTTTTTTTTTTTAGAATACTCTCTTTTCTCTTCTGGCCCTGGTCTGAGAGTGCCTCTCCTCCCTCCCCATATAGGCTACCTCTCCTTTCTGCATTATGCCCTATGTGGTAGGCCTACAGTCAGGCGGGGGTCTGCACTTTCCGGTAAAGTTTGATAAAAACTACACCAAAGGCTGAATAGGTGGGTTTTGTGACCGATCGCCTCCTCCACATATATGGTGTATTGCTGCCCTCTTTTGGTCTAAACATATAAGAGATTGAAATGGCATTACAACAACATAGCCGTAAAAAATTAGCAGTTTACAACCCCTGGAAGTACAGATAGGCTATAGGCTAAAGGACAGGTTGTCTAGTGGTTTACGTCTGCTCATAATACCATCATTCCGATAAAACTGCAAATCAGGAGTTTCTTAGTCATACTTTTAAGTTGTTTTTCCTGTCCCACCATACAGCGGACGGCTTGAGTCATTGGTTGGACGCTCTCATTCCTGAGACTGGGCTGGCAGCTTTCTTTCTGGGACGCATGTGTCATGGCTGAGGGAGTGACAATAAGCAGAAACTGAAAGTACCCTGACAAAAACGACAGAGTTGGATCACAGATGATCCCCGTGATTTTTGTTTAGGCTATGAGAGTTTTAGAATGGAGCCAACCAACTTGCAGGTAGGATAACTCCGTGATTGTTTTTAAGGAGCTTATTAATGTGTCATATGCTACCCTACAGTTATTCTTTTAGCAGCTGTGCCGTAAAATACACTTTTAACACTTTAATGTTGACCATGATGTCAACACATTTCATTATCAGAGAATTCATGGACACACTATTGCTACTAGCCTATTCTAAACAGCATACAATATCTAGGATATATTTACCACAATGGCTATAGGATATGGCTACAGTATTAACATTGTATCTGTAAATTCTTTGATTTTATATGTTATGAGGTCCCAAACAGGATAATCAACAACACAACAGCTTGTTTGTCATTATTATTGAATCTTCTCATTGTCAAGAAAGTTTTTATGAGGCTACATAAGAGTGTACATAAAAGCCTTTTTTATTTAGATTTTATTGTAGTTTTGCATGCTAAATATTTTATCTTGTTTATCTATTGTATGCTTAAATTGTAAACTCTTGGCGTCCAGTGTGGGCAGGAAAGTAAGAATTTAATTGTACACTGCTGAATTTTTAAATGACAGCCTTCTAATATGTGTAGTTGCAGTTTTGTCACATATATGAAGAATATAATGTAATAATAATATAGGCCTAATTAAAGTTAATATAATAATAATAATATGCAATAATAATAATAATAATAAT